>WYDI02002842.1:0-74900 GCA_009867235.2 Psittacus erithacus | reverse complement strand
AATACTCCAAGTGAGGTCTCACGAGAGCAGAGTAGAGGGGCAGGATCACCTCCTTCGACCTGCTGGTCACGCTCCTTCTGATGCAGCCCAGGAAACAGTTGGCTTTCTGGGCTGCGAACGCACACTGAAGCCGACTCATGTTCATTTTCTCATCAGCCAAAACCCTCAAGTCTTCTTCTGCAGGACTGCTCTGAGTCTCTTCTCATATTTAACACCCTTTGTCATTGACAAGCAGTACCTTCTCTTTCTTCAATGGAGATCATTGAACAAGAGACTGACTAACATCAGCCAAGATCAGACATACACGTTGATGTTGATTCTCCATTAACATTTAATATATTGATTTTTGCATTATTTGTAGTTGTTAACCAGAATGTTATGTTAAATAATGTTCATGCTAATTTTCAAGGCCAGTTTGGACAGGGGTTGGAGCAACCTGGTTTAGTGGAGGGTGTCCCTGCCTGTGGCAGGGGGGTTGGATCTGGATGAGCCTTAAGGTCCCTTCCAACCAAAACCATTCTATGATTTTATGATTCTATGAAATAACTATAGAATAAAATCTACAGACTTTGCATTGACCTAGGGAGAGAAAAAGGATGGTATAGATAGATAAAGCTATGTCTGTGATAGGTTTTTAACACATTCTAGGTGACCAGGCATGTGTAATCTCTTTATCACCTTATTTTTGTGATATGTTTCAGCATTTGATAACCACATTCTTCAAAATACAAAATGATGTGGAAAGAAATACCCAGGATTGTTAGTACTTCACAGTCTCTGTCCTTTTAAGAACCAGTATAGAAACAATTCTGTTATGTAGTCTTAGCAGTTTTGTGGTTGGGGTGTACACTTATGGTGTACAAAAAGACAGCAAGACTTTTTTCAGTCTGAGTAAATGGCCTGTTTCTTTTCCATATTCTGATGTCCAGTTGGTGTATCTGCAACTAGTTGGTTATTAAAATTCCCAGAATGATTTATCCATAGTATATCACATGAGAACAAAGATAAAACCCAAGACACCTGAAAATACAGTCTATAATATGTGGTGCCTTTAACTTTGGATTAGGACATTCAGATGTCCACAGAAATAACTGTAGATAAATAAATAAGCCTTCCTAATATTTTTATTTTTCTTACAATCATTTATCATTACTATGACTGGGATTTGTGGGGACCAGCATTTCTTAAATCGTGTAAGACACTGAACTGCTGACATGCTGATGTTCACCTTTGAATTTCTCTTTATGTTAGTCCCTTCTTTGTTTTTAAACGTGAAATAAAACCAAACAGTGATACTGCCTTAAGTATCTCACTGACACACATCAGTAGGAATACAGTGGTTTTGTGATGTCAAGGAAAGGGAAAGTCACTTATTATCTCCTTTTGCTGTTGTCTGGGTTCTGGTACAGCAAATATGTCAAAGACAGTATGTCACATTTGTGGACAGAAATAGCTCTGCTTAGTCTCCATCCAGACAGGTGATAGCTTTTCCTTCCCAAACACCTGCAGCCCTTTCTCCTCCTTTTTTTTCTCAGTCTTTCCTTCCATCATTCATTCTTGCTTGTCTCAAAGCTCCGCAGGGTGCCTGGAGCTGACGTTAAGAGAGCTCTTAAAAGGAAGAGTAAAGTGGGCTCTTTTTCTTAAAATGCAGTGCTTTTGAAAAGGACTGCCTACTACCGAGGTGCTGAGGGCAGGTTTCTGGATTTTAAGTGAACAGCCTGATAGTTATACATAGGTTTCATGGTCATTGTACTGTGCTTTGCTCGGTTTTTTTCAATTGGAAGCAAGGGGGGTGTGATGAAAACCAAAGGCACAGTTCGATGGGTACGTTTCCTAAAGTGGTTTTGAAATACCCAGTTTATTTTCTGACTCTTTCTTTCATGTAACTTGAACAGACAGAGAAAGGATGAACTGGAACAGAGAATGTCTGCTCTTCAAGAAAGCAGAAGAGAACTGATGGTGCAGCTTGAAGGGCTGATGAAACTGCTCAAAGTAAGCCACCTTCTGTCAGAAATGCAGTGCATCCTTCTTTTCCACAGGCCTGGAATTCACTGTTGCTGCTGTGAGATTCCTGCTTTGCTGTTGTATCATCATAAATACTTCATGAGGAATAGAAGGAATTTGCAAAAAGTTATTTCCATGCTGGCTCTGTGTGTTGGTGCAGATGGTTAATGGGTTTTCAGGTTCATATGCTGCTGCTTTAGTTAAAATATCAAGAACCTGTGAGATTTAGAAGGCTTTAGAGAAGTATTAAATTTCATAATTAGCTGCATGCTGTTCTGGGTACCAATCCAGTTCTTTCACCTTTAACTGGAAAATAGACTGGAAGCTGTGCTTGTGGCACTACAGGACGTACCTCCCCAGTGGCGTGGTTTTGTGTTGCACCCGGTAATATCACACAAACCCTGCAATGTCTGTGGAGGTTTTTTGCTTTAGAGTATGGTGGTATTGTTTCTGATGTATAATATATGTTGTTTGGATTTCTGATGAGTGTACATTATTTATAATTTATCGAGTCCTGCTAGAGTTGAGCTACAGTTGATGGCTATTGTCTGAAATACTATTATGTGTTTATTCTTTCCATTCTTTAAATTGCACAAGAGCCTCTATTAAGTGAATGGCAAAACATTTTCCTTACTCAAAGTGGTTTTGGTCTAAAACACGATGCCACAAAGATGCTATAGGAAATAGGAGAGGTGGGCAAGGAATCACAGCAATGGCACTGGCAGGAGCAGCACATGGGTTTATGGATTAGCTGTAGACACATCCTGATTGTTAACATTTAGAGCTTGTCTGCACTTTAAAGTGATAATGAATTCACGTCGTCTGTCAATCTAAAATGCAGTCACTTTTCAGATTAGGCCTGCATTCTGGAATAGGAATGTACATAAAAGAGGCTATTATCAGATACTCTTCAGAGGTGGCTGTTTTATTTAGTTTCCCTGTGCAGCTGAGCACATAGTTAGTATTAATATTTTGGAAGTAATTATTTTTTTAAGTCAGTGCTTCTACATGCCGTGTTTGTTTCCTGTTCAGCCTGTTAATGTCTGTCTTAAATATTGGAGACAAAATATTGGAGACAATCACTTACTAAATGCACCTTGATTTCTTCAGAACCTAAACCTGTGTAAGTTGAAGTGTGATACCTCTGAAAATGGGCATCCAAAACTGAATTACAGATTTAGGAAAGCATAAATGTTGTTCCGTCAGAAACAGTTTGACTCTTTGTGGTTCAGGTGACCATAGTCTGAGCATTTTCCTTGCACACATTTGAGGAGCCTCTTTATAACAAAATCCATTTGGATGTCTGTTTTATCATGAGAACAAGCTCTAATACAAGTTTTCTGTAGGCCCTATGATTCTCAAAGCACTTTTAAGCCTTCACAAACCAATTCTCCCCAAAACGACCGGATGTCCATGCTCTCATCTCTTTAGAGTGAGCAGCGTTCTGTTAGCTGTCCTAACTTTCTGCTCTTTCACCTCAGAAGCCTGGAAGACCAAATGAACTAGCTTTCTCAGATGCACTGCTCTGAACCTGTACAACATACAGGCTAAAGAGCAATGTGCAGAGCTTTGCCTATGTGCTAGGCAAGCCACAGCAGGCAGCTGGGCAGGCAGGCAGCACCTTTCCTTATCTGCCTGCTTGGCAACCCTACTCTTATCTCCCAACTGCCCAAACAGTGTGTGTTTCCTCTCACCTGACTGGTGGACTTGTGAACATGGCCTTGTGTGGAGCAGCAGAGGACACTGGTGTCAGTAACACTAATGAGAAGAGCAAGGAGGATAGTGCAGGATATTGCAGGGGAAAAAAATCATGAGTGGTAGGTATTGCAATTGGAGAGACACAGGAGGGAGGACAGAGGATTGCAGAAGAGGGAAGGTATCATAACTGACTCACATTTGATAAACCAATATTTTTAGGATCCATTCATTAAGTTGAGTCATGCAATTCAATTATGAGCTTACAGAAACTTCAGTGACATCTTCTGGGCTGTGTTGTACCAAAGGTTAGTTTAGAAGCTGGCTTTTACTAGGCTTTTCCTTTCTAAATCTAGGATCTTTCAATTAACTCCCCCAGTTCTCAAAATTGTTTAAACACTGTAAGGGCAAATAGGACTGGATATAAGGAAAAACTTCGTCCCATGAAGATGGTGGAGTGGGCATGGAGGCTGTGCTATCTCCATCCTTAGAGTTTTCTCAAGACCCAACTGGACAGAGCTCTAAGCAACCTGCTCTGAGATTAAGTTGACCTTGTTCTGAGTAGGAGGCTGAACTAGAGACCTCCTAAAGTCCCTTAAAACCTGAATTATCCACTGAGCCTGTGACTGTTGTAATCATTTGATTCTACATGTTGCATAATATGGCTTTTTGCATTTCCTCTGAAGAGCTTTCTATGGAGCCTGGCAGCTTCTTTTTGATTAAAGCCTCTTCCAGAAAGACATCTGCTCTCGGACTGGAGAAATCAAAAAAATGGAAAATTCACTGCCAATGCAAATTTTCTTGCGCAGTTAAAAATTTATGCCTCATTTTCAATGTATTTAACTTCAGTTTGTACCCATTGGCTTTGGTACATGTGGTTCTCCCTCTATTAAATTAAGGAGTACTTTAGCACCCCTGGTTTTTAATATGCAGATATTATTCAACTCAGTAAAGGCCCTCCTTGTCTTGATTTTTAAATCAGTTAAACAGGTAAGAACTCTGCTGAGCTTCTCCAAACACTGTACTTCAGTCTTTTTTTATGGTTGATTTCTTTGCCTTCTCCAGATCTTTAATACCATTTTTAAAATTCGGAAAAACAAAGTCTATGTTGAATTCTTCTCTGAACCTTAGCAACACTACACAGAGAGTTCCACGAGGAGTTTCACTACTCTTCATCACTGTTTTCCTTCTTGTGCTTTTCTGCACCTGTGAGTGCTTTTTAAAAGCTGCCAGCTATCCAGATCTTACTCTGTAAGAGCTGCAAAAGATCTGTAAACAAATCACTGCAAAGTGCTTTATTTATGTCGTATAGTGGTAACTGGCTAATGAGAATGTAATGGGTAAATCCTCTCATATGAAAATATATTGCATCTGTACAGGTTCTTTAGAAGCCAAACTTGTAATACATTCAAATAGCAAAGTTAGGTTTATTTGGCAAGACCTCCTTTCCATGAGGTTATAATGCTTCGTATATTACTTACTAGTTGCGTCTTGTATCAGCATTTCTGGTACACTGAATAAATCAGTGACAGGGTAAGATCTTTGTGCTTATTTAAGTAAGTTGTTTTACATCTCATTTTGACTATCAGTGCAACAAAGCACGTTCCAGCCCTGGGTATTCCAAGATGTATTAAAAATTAACTTCTCTGGACTACGTAACTTCTCATGTAATTATTTGAAGAATCCCAGCCGCATGCTCCCCAGGCCTGCTGATCTAAAAATAGGATTTCTAGTAGATACTTTTGAACACCTTTTCTCATTATTAATGGAAAGTACTTCACTGTTTGCTGGTAGAAACTACAAGGGGAAAGTACTATTAGTCAAATACAAAACAGAAATACTGATGCTTCTTCCCATATTGAGAAGTTTACCCTGACTGACAAGAAGCAGTATGCGCCCCCTTGGGCTTTGTTTTGTTTCTGATATTTGCTTTAATTTCAAATTCTCCTTTTTTGTGGTTTTAGCCCTGCCAGAGATTATTTTTTTCTCACAAGATTTTAGCTTCTCTCATCATGTGGTGCACTTGAAAAATTGTCATGTATGATTTCCATCAGCTGTTCAGCCTTTATGGCTTTTTCCATTTTCTCATGGAGTATTTTTTACAGTTTTAATGCTGTCTTCATTTCACCATTTAGAACTGGATCCATATTACCTAACTTTGATTATCTGAAATTTTGGTAACTCAGCTCCCTCTTCCTATGTTGGAAGGACATAGCTGTTCTCTGGAGGTCCATCCATTTTTCGCACAGCAAGTCATTCTGTGATAGCTGGCCTTAGAGCAGAGAAAGGCCCTTGACTATTTTGGTTGCTAGTGCCCGAGAGTTGTTCAAAGCCCCATCCACCCTAGCCTTGAGCACTGCCAGGGATGGGGCAGCCACAGCTTCTCTGGGCAACCTGTGCCAGGGCCTCACCACCCTCACAGGGAACAACTTCTGCCTAAGATCTCATCTCGGTCTCCCCTCTGTCAGTTTAAAGCTATTCTCTCTTCTCCTGTCCCTACAGACCCTTGTCAAAAGCCCCTCTCCAGGTTTCTTGTCAGCCCCTTTAGTCACAGGAAGCTGCTCTAAGGTCTCCCCAGAGCCTTCTCTTCAGGCTGAACAAGCCCAGCTCTCTCAGCCTGTCTCCATAGCAGAGGTGCTCCAGCCCTTGGAGAATCTTTGTGGCCTTCTCTGGACTTGCTCCAACAGCTCCACATCCATCTTGTGTTGTTGTCCCAGAGCTGGATGGGGGACTGCAGTGGAGGGTCTCACCAGAGCAGAGCAGAGGGGGAGAATCCCCTCCCTTGACCTGCTGGTCATGCTGCTGGTGATGCAGCCCAGGACACGGGTGATTTCTGGGCTGCAAGCACACACAGCTGGGTCATGGTGAGCTTCTCATCATCCAACATACCCAAGTCCTTCTCCTCAAGGCTGCTTTAAATCCATTCTCCACCCATCTTGTAGTTGTGCTTGGGAATGCCTTAACCCAGGTGCAGGACCTTGCACTTGGCCTTCTGTTGAAATTGTTTCACAGGTTTCTTAACACAATAGAACTGCAGCAAAACTAAAGTCAGTAGAATAAGACTAAGGAAAGTTGGATAATAGTTCCCTTTCTAGGTAACTCCTTTTGACCATCAGTAAACTGATGAAGAATATGTTACACTGGAGAAAAAGAAGTCTTTCTATCAGAGAAGATCTGTATTTAAGACATTGCATCAGAAGGGGAAAAACTGGGAAAAGAAAGCTCTCATACAGCTTTTCCAGCAGCTTCACGGCACTGAGAGTAGAGTGAAGGCTGTAAAGGCCCATCAGAGAAGAATAAATGCCTCCCTCTACCTGCTCTAGTCTAGAGGCTCTTTCTACAGATTCCCCAAAAGGGAGCATTGAGTTCTCTGCTGACTCCATGCAGAGCATTCCAGGCATTATATTGCTTTTGAGCTGTCACATTTGGCATAGAAATGGTGTCAGCAGGAGGAAAGAGAACAAGAAGAGACCAAGAATATATTTTAGGCTCTTCAAATATGTACCAGTCCTTTGAGCCTGACACACAGCCCTGGACTACAGTGTGTTTCTGCTACTGTTCTACTGTCCTGTTCTTTTGGTAAGCACATCTGAAGTTTCATGAGTGTCAGATGTGTGTGGCTATTTGCAGGAAAAAAAAATTTACTTTAGTGACAGTAGAAACTGGAAGTCTTGGCAAAATTCTGAAGTAAAAAAGCTATGCTGTCAGACTGAAGTGGTGATGGCAGATGCAGATGGGATTTGTGTGGTACCCTACAAAACTCAGCATTGCACATAGGTTTGAGTTGAATTGGCTTTTATTCCACTTACTTGCAGTGGATAAACAATATTTGATTTTACTCCTCAGTTAGCAACTTGGCAATTGTATGTCCTTTCATTGAGGAAAGACATAAAAACTCTGCTTGCAGCCCCCATCTCCACAGAAGTATACATTTCTTAAGTCGTACAATAAATGTGGTAACTTTTCTCTTGGAAACAAATTTTTGTAGCTTCAGGAATTTGGGAATCTGTGAAATTCTATTTATGAGCAGGATTAGATCGTAATGATTTAATCCATGGTTGAGCATGAGGACAAACTATGCATAAAAGATCTTTCCGATAATTACATCTTTTCATGGTATAACAGGTTTTTGTAATTTAGATCTCAGACAGTAATTACAACCTAGGTGCTATTTTAGGCACAGTCTACATCACACCCATGGTACTTAGTTTGAAATTCAAAACAAACAAAACCACTGTTGGATCACTTAAGGCAGAAAGATGAATTAAAGTCACTCAAGGTAATTTGGCATCATGCACAGATACATGAATTGCTATAGAAGCACTGTATAATTCTAATTATCTCTATCTGAGTTCACTGTCATGGAGCATGACTGTGGTTTTAGTGGGATTACTTTTTTTAAAAGTTTTATGTTGAGTTTTTTGGGTCCAAAAGCTCAGGTTTCATTTGAAGACTGTGTTGCATAAAAATCACTGTGTGTTGGTATTTGGGGGCTTGGAAGAGTCAGGGTAAACTCATAAAAATTGAGCCTTCTTAATGCATTGTGAAAGCTATTCCTGTAATAGTATGCTAGACACAACATGTGAGTAAATGTCCTATGCTATATTTATATTCCTACAGGAAACTTATTTAGGAGAAAAGGGCAGGGGTGGCTGTAAGCTAGTTTGATGTTTCTCATATACAGGAGCTATAGTTTTGTCTAAAGCAAAATAGATTTAGCCTGCCTGACTTGGGATTTCCCTGGTTCTGTTTTCCACGGCTTACTATGTACCTGGGTATTTCTCTGATATACATATGGAGTGTTCTCTTTGTATGGCATATGAGCATGCATATTGCACACATGCTGTTTCCATGCATGTTTTCAAGAATTGATTCAGAAGGATATACCCAAAAGGATGTATGATGGGATCTTGACAGAAGAACAGAAATTGAGCTACTTCTTTTACTTCTGCGAGTAGCTAGCAATCATTAGTACTAAATGCATGATGTTCTGTATTCCTCACAGATTGAAGATCTGACTTGCCTTACCCTCCAAAATGTGCTTTTACTCAAGAATCCCAATTGAATAAAGATTTAGAGATTTTATGGGATTTTTTTTCTTTTTCTCATGTAATTACTCTTTTTGAAACAGTTCATAAGAAGGTACAGCATGTGGCAAAGGGTAAAGGAAATTAATATAGAGCAGTAAATCCAGATCTCTTTCTCTTAAGGCCAGTAGCATTAGAAGGTTGCTGTGCATTTGGTTTAAATGAAACTTCCAGAAGGTATTTATTTATCAACTGTTGTTATTTGGGCAGTTGGATAGCATAAGTACGATGTCAGTTCACGTGAATACTATGGTAACACCTTTTCTAAATCCAGTTATCTCACCTGTCCATTTGCTCTCTGTGTTCCTGAAAATTACTTCGGACAAGTGTCAGGATGCTCTGACATTTCAGACTATGTCATGGCCTGAAATATTTTATAAATGTACTTTTTCAAACTTCACATTATCAACAAATGTTTGATGTCCTTAGGAGCAGATATGAGTAGTTATTGATTTTATGATTTGCTATCACCTTCAGTTTTGCAGCATTCATCAGAAGTGTTTCAGGCATGGCTATTACTATTATTAACTAATTAAATTGCAATCTGGCAATTTATTCTACCATGTTATGACATTCTGTAGCAGCCCTTATGTCCGTACGCTTTTGATCTGTTATGTGAAAACAAAATACAATCTTTCTACTGAAAATGTTATTTCTGAGAGGTAATAGCAGACAACACATGAGTAAAGGTTGAAACAGCTCATTACCAGCCTTGTCTGTTGGACCTGGTCTTACTGGGAAAATAGCAGGAGAAATCAATGTGTTGAGGGAAAGTTTTCTCATATATGAAGAAAGAAAATGACTGAAGTAATCTGTCTAGTAAAAATCACTGAGGGAAAGGTGATGAGGGAAAAGAAGAGAAGGCAGCTATCAGAAGTGGAAAAAACCCCAAAGTAAAACAAGTGGACAATTAAAATGGAAATCTGTTAGGCTTACATATAGATGCAACTTAGATGTGAGTTCTACTTGCAATAGAATTTCAAAGGCAAAGCATCTTAGATCTTGTTTGAAAAGCTCCAGAACTTTTGAAGGTTTAGCTGAAATGTGCTATTCTGCCTTAGCAAGGCGACAGCAGAAAAAGGAGAGGGAGAGAATGCCACCCCAGGTCTCAGACTGGAGGAAACAAAAAAGGGGTTCAGCAAAGCCATACCTAAAGCTGCTCCTGATGAAAGGTAGGAATTTCTTTTTTGAGTGAGCTTGTTTGACAGTGTTTGGAACAACTAATTTTGATTTAATGTGGATCTAAACTAAGAGTAGGAGGAAACAAGTTTCTGTTCTTTCTTACCAAGAGGAGATTCAGCTCCGGCATCATACTGAGAGTTCCTCCTTCTGTTTCAATCCACTTTAACTTTTCAAGTAGTTCAAGTAGTATAGAAAGGGAAAAAGTCTTGAAACATTTACAAACAACTGGATAAAAAGGCAAGAAATGCATTAATTTGGGAAAATATGACAGGAAACCTTAGCTCCTGCTACCAATAGCAAGAAAACCATCCAAAGTAGTAAAATGTTTGTTCCTCGTTACTGTTGTGGGTACTGTATACACAGTACCACTGTGTAGTACTGAACTGGGTATAATCACCCTCCCAGGTGTACAGTAGGTTTCTGCTACCTTTGATGCATAGTACCACTTAAGGAAGTATTTTACCAGTCATGATGACCTAAACTTATTTTATTAATTGACCACAAAGGTACCAGATTTTTTCTAAGTAAGACTTACTAACATTTCTCACACTTCCAAATGATTTTTTAATATTAAAGCTGCTCTCTTTAGTCTTTGAACCAGACTGTGGAGGCTCATCTTACATTATGGAAATTTACAGCTTTTCCTACTTGAGCTTGTATTGGAACATAAATTCACTAATAGTTACTTGCAAGTTATTAAGTGGTTTCAGGCCATGACCTTTTGGATGGTGTGGTTAATTAATTTGGAAATTATATAGCCAGTAAATTATTTGGTGGTGCTTAAATGGCAATATTAGAATGCTGATCAGGGTGATAAAAATGGTGGCTTGAAATACTTTGTTCTTGTCATTACTAAGGGGCAATTTTGGCTCTCAATTATGAGTGCTGGAACTTCCTATTTGAACAACCCATGCAGGGGAAGAATTCAACCCCGACCAATCTACTGTTTCAAGAATGTAAGGTGTTTTTTTATTTTGATTAGAATTTATACAAGGCTTATAAAAACTTCCATGTTGCTTACATAGAGAACACTCTGTCAGGATGTACCATGACAAATTTTAGTGACAATATTGTCAGATGCAAATGCAATAAGTTTGTGGTACAAAACACTACTTGATTTCCTTCCCTGGAAAGGTTACTTTTGGAGTCACAGAGTTTGCCAACCTATGTCTTTGGATGTGGAGGTTCAGCCTGTTCTGCGTCTCTGCTCCTTTCTGAGTTACTGATTCCTTACTTTGTCTTCGGCTCTTCAGGGACATCACTGTGTACTCGCACACCTGTCAACTCAGGAACTTTTTAGACTTTGTTGCATACCCTCACCAGGCATTCCCCCTGTGGAAAGTCACAGTCAGCTGCTAGTAAAGCTTATTATTAACAAGGTGTCTCCCTTAATTTTCATCTCAATGGATATTGGCTGCGCGGGATCACTAGCCTTCTCAGGTTTAATGTTATGTGAGATACATTATTTGATATTGATTAGGCTTTTCCAGTGAGGATTCTCAACCTTTGGCTTTTCACTTTCAGTTCATTATCAGGCTGTTGCAATTGGTTGCTCAGCTGTCCCAGTTTTACTGGAGTTTTGTTTCAAGTCTGTAGGCTACGTATAAAGACTTACAGGATGATTATGCGGGAAAAATGTTTTGAAAGGAGACATGTGGACCTCTTTTGACAGAAGAAAGGGTATTGCTTGATTTTTAACAAAGAAATAAAAACTTCAAAACTATTTTTAAAATACATTAAAGATAGTTTTGAAGTTCATACATCCCCTCTGCTGTAGTACTGTTACAGCTGCTCTTATAGTAGCTTATGGGACAGACAGGGATAATAGCACTACATTCCTTGCCAGGGATGAAACGCTTATACATGTATCCTTCATTAATCTTCCACCTCTTTTGTTATCTGAGCACACCAGCGGTCTGGAGCACCATGTACAGGTATCTATATGTAATGCAGAAAAATAGGAATCTATGTAGGATGTAAAGGTGCTACCATTATTAAGGATAATATCAACTTCAAAACTACTGGCCTGTTCTTGTTTCTTTTCCATGTGTCTGCAATATCAAATAGTTCCAAGAAATGAACAGAACTATATTCAAGTCTTAGTTGCATGAAATTATTTTGTGCCACATTTTGTATGTCAGCTGCCCTTTATTAATGTGCTAGGCTGTATCTTCCAAATGACAAGAGACTGAGTATATCCCTAAAGAGACAATCTTAATTAGATGTCACGCACATTTAGAACCCTTGCTGACAGATATGTAACTTCAGTTGGTGTGAAAAAAGTCAAGGAAAAAGGACAAGTGTATCATGTTTCTAGGTGTGGTTTGTATGGTTAGACCAGATACAACTGTGCCCTCTTTTCCAGTTGTTTCTGGGCTCTGCCAGGGGACCCTGAATTCCCTGAGCTGGGAATTTCCCTGAGCGACATGTCAGGTGTTGACAGGAGGATTGCTAATTTTGCTAGCCTGCCATGCTAAATACTAATTTTGGTAATTTAACACACTGTCACTTGGTAGAAGCACTTCTGTAGCATCTTGATTTTCTTAAGTATATACAAGATTCATGTTTGGTATCTTTAAAAATCATTCTGTAATGATGATTGTGGCTTTGGGATGAAACAAGAGGAGATTTCAGTACCCAACCCCCCAGTTATGTTTAAGTGCTGTCAAGTAACTGTCATGTTAACAGCTTTGTCTCTCTGGTCACATTTATTTTATCAAAACACATCTATGGAGAAAATATGTGTTAAAACATTTCCAAAGTGTTTGCTGGCTTTCTGACTAATGACTTAGACTTTAATATTTTAAATACAAAATAGTAATAAATTACAATTGCACAATTTCTCACAGAGTTTTTATTTAGATCAAAACTTATTTGTTTAGACTAGATTTATATAAATAAATCACGGTACATTTTTACTTGTGTTTAGAAGATTGTAATACATATTATAAAATTAAGAAATTTTTTCTCCCTCAAACCATCACTGCAAAAGGAATCATGCATTATTTCTACTAAATGAACAAAATGCCTACCTAATTGAGAGAGCCTTGATACAGGTATGGCTCTACTCTCCAAAATTAGACATGAAACATAGAGATAGCAGTTCTATTTATTGGACAAGAAATCATAAAGTATAGTACAATGTACATGTGTTATTAAAAACAAAGGTATACCAAAACAACACACCTCTCTTCACGCACCTTTGCAATGGGTATTAAAAATGACAGTTGGCCAGCATGCAACTGAGTAAAACATTCCAGTTTTACAATGTCTACATTGAGCAAAAGAAGGAACTAAAAAACCCAGACAAAACAAACAAACAAACACCCCAGATGCTTACAAGTCCTCATGTCAGCTTCGCCTCTTTGCCATGTGTGCTGTGTTCAGTCATCAGTTGAGGTATGTCCTGATAATACCTTTCCTGAACAGTGTCCATCACTGCCATCTGGACTAGTGCACTTTATGGACCTTCAAGGAGATGAAGGTCCTTTCAGAGAACTGCAGGACTCTGGATAACTTGAACCTGTAGTCCTTGAGCAACCTACTGTGTTACAAATTAACTCTAAAAGTAGCTCTTGAAACTACTCCGCCTTGAATGTGCAGTGCCCTTACAAGATAATTCATACCTTGCACAGTTCAGTTCACACACTGTAAGGCTATCACTTCAGAACAGAATTAGGGTTGCAAGCAAGGCCTTGCACCAATTACAGCGAGATGATGCTGCTACGAAGTCTGTGCTGCTGCTTTTTCCCAGCACAGAGGGCTTCTATTAAATTCTACAGGACTGTGGATTACTTTCTCTACCTGCTTTTTCCCTTCTAGATATGAAAGTAATTGCTTTTCCACTTGATACTGAGATGTAATAATTTGACAATGCACTGTTTTAAAGTGAAGAAAGTATTTAATTCGATTACATTTCAGATCAAGTCACCTAGTCCATGATTTTTTCACTTTTCTGTTCAAACAAAATGCATTAACAGTAAAGTGATTTCAGATGTTCCTAACTTTGTCAAACATTTTGCAACAGCATTTCTACTCCTCTTTCTCCCTTCCTGTTTACTGTTTGTTACATTTAAAGCAATAAGGGAGTTTGCAGCTATTTTTTTCTTTTTAATGGCAAATAGGTGCCTTCAGTGCTCCAATGCTGGCGAATGACAAACATGTAAATATCTCTCTTGTACCTCTGACTTTCAGCACTCATGTTAATATAGCTACATATCATGTTTGGTGTTTAAAAACATGCGAGTGAAACCAAAACAAACAAAAAGAAAAGAACCAAAACAACCAACACCCCCCTCCCCAGCATCTATCCCCTCTAGCCAAGAGGGGTGGACCTCTGTTTTCATTCCTTTGCATTGCTTTTTACTGTTTCACTTTGGATTGAATCACCAGTTTCTCTACTGGTAGTTAAAGTTGACCTCTATGTAACAAGATTCTTATATGTACTGCTTTATGGTGCTTTATGGACCCACTGGTATATAAAGCTGGTCTGTATTGATTGGTAGGAACAGTTTGAGCACTGGGGGTTTTTATGCTACATATTTGCTTTCTATTCTGGTAGTCCCTGCTTCCTCATGTTGAGATGCATGTGTGTTTGTCCACTGCCAGGATTATTTACAGAGAAAAATTAAACAAAAGAGAATAGAAATGCTTTTAATGCCTTGTGATTTCAGCAGAAACAGATAAAAGAAATATTTGAGCAGCCAACTGCAGAAGGGTTGTGCTGTGAGTATTTTGGCATGGGAGTATCACACAATTGCCTATTATAGTCTGCATCAGTGTCACTGTTTTTTCATAAAAAAAAAATTCATTTCATCTGACACGGTGGTTTCTTACGGAAAACTAAAAGTAACAGTTTGATAGCATGTCGTTAATGAGTGAAGTGGGATTAAAATCTTTCAGATGCATTTCTAAGGGATTTTCTTTTCTGTGTTAGAATTATGATACTTGTCATACAGCATAATTATGTATCTACAGGAAATAAGAAAACAAATGAAGGTTGCAGCTTGGAAATTATTCTTGTGAGACTTCTACTAATTTACCTCTGAAATTCATAGATCAGAAAAGAAAGACTTTTATTGGGATCATAGTTTTCTCTGGCTTTCCAGGTGATTTTGCAGCAGCATATCCTCTGTTCTTTCAAATGTGCTGCAGTCCAAAGACAGTAGCAGTCTACTGTCCTACCAGAACCATATTAATGAAAATATTTTGGGTCTACAGGATAGCCTTGGTTAAGTGGAATATAAAGGTGAAGAGTAAAGTACCCAAATATAGAAAATAGCTATTGTTTCATAGACACACTGCAATGAAAAGGCAGATGTTTTTAAAAAGCATGTGGCAATGCCACAGCCTGAGTGACAATTTGCAAGTCATGAGTCAGCAAGAATTAGGAGAATGTAATAAAAAATTAGATTTTCTTCCTCATCCCTAAGCCTTTGTGGTTTGCTGGATGCTACTGTAAATGCTCACCGAACAGAGATTCTGATTTTCTGGAAGATCCTCATTGATAGGTTATAAGACTAATTTTCCAGTTGGATCAAAATTTCAAACATTTTACTCAATCTATGCATGCATATTTTTGTTAGAAAAATTGTAAATCCAAAATGCTTGGTGATCATTCAACTCATACAAGACATGAAGCAATGGGTGTACACATCAACTTACCCAAATTCTACAGAGATCGGGGCTCCCTACCTACTATGTATCAGGCAACTACACTGAGATTGTATAAAACACTCACATTTTGAGTTCGCATTTTTAAAATAAAATTTGCCATGTAAAAACTTCAATCAAATTCTCTCTACAAAAATTTGAAGGAAGAGAGAACTTCATGCATGGCTAAGTGGCAAAAATTTATCCCATGGTCTCTTGTTCCAGGACACAGATTTCATTATGTGAAAGAGTTCAGTGCTTGGATTATTTTTTTAATGGTCAGAATCTGTCAGCATTTACAATATACCATCAGGTAAAATAGCTCTTTTAATTGTACTACAAATAATAGAGAAAGTCTTCACAGGCACTATATATTTGGAACATCATTTTAAAATGGCTGTGTGTGCACATGCACGCACATGTGTGCTTGTTGGTATAACAGAGCATAGCCGCCTGCGATATGTTTCCAACTTTTTGCAGAGTCATGGACACAATTAAGAAACATTGACTGGAAAATCACCTACAAAGGTTGAGGACTAACAGCTTCCTTGCGGCACAGATGGTTACCTCCTTTCTAAAAGAACATACTGTCATTACAAATACCATATGTATCTTGTTCTCACCCAACAGAACTTTTTTCAGTTTTTCAGATTTGGAGGATTTTTGCAAAGAATCGTATTAATTTATAGCTTTCTTATAAGGTGAAAGGAGGCACCAACTGAGACTGAGAGCACAACTTGTCATAAAAAAATAAATATCAGTGATTCTTGAAAAAATATTTAGAAAGATATCCATTCACAATACTGCACTCTTTTTTTTTTTTGCAAATCCAAGAACCATATTTATTTCTGCTTCTCGTATTTGTTGTTTTTCATTGCTATCATGCTGCTTGTAAAACCTGGGTTATTCTAATGAAGAGAAATTATGCCTTGAATTTGGGTAATGCTTACGACCATTACAAATAATTACAAATAATCTATCAGTAGCAATATTGTCAGCTGGAGAATTAATGCTATAAATGGATAACATTATGCTACTTGAAACCAATAGCTCTTCACACAGTAGAAGACTGAGGGTCCTATTCAGCAAATATTCAGGGTCCTATGGCTGTGGCCACAGAGGTTCCAGAAGCTCTCGCTGAGTCTAATCCTGATTCAGGAACCAAAATGATATGCTGTGTATATATTTCTCTGCACAGCCTGGATGCGCTGGACACCCTCCCCCACTTGATTCCTGGGAAGGAAAAAAATGTCTCTGTTTAGCTCAGCGATAAGAAAAGTAATCCACAGTAATGCAATCTAAAGAAGTTAGCCAGGCATGTATGAAAAGAACAGGATGCCTGTAAAAAGGGAAGAGCTGTCAAAACCTAATTGTGGGCTCTGGCTGCAATAAAATTTATAAAAGAGGGAAGACAGGTTGGATGCAAGGATGTAGATAACTTCTGCTAAGAGATATTTCTCGTATTCTGGGAAACGGTAACCATTATGCTATTCCTCATGTGTATGTCAAGCCATTCCTATCAATGCTTGGCTACAACTGAGAACTTGGTGATGAGTTTTGTAAACCCAGCTCCCAAATGCCCAGGTAGGCTTTTCAAATGTGGCACTTCAGCTCATAGCTAGCTTGTCATTGAGGGCACAATCATATAGGCAAATCTCCTCCACTTTGCTCGATCTTCTTTCATAGCATACTTAATTGTTGTCAGCACCCTTGTACAGAAAAGGCATGGTGCATTTCCACTGCAACAGAGCCTGTGAGCACTCAAAGTTCTCACTGGTGAATCTGTGCTGCTGTGATCCCAGGCACCACTAAATGTAATTGCTTATGGACACAGGGCAACACTGTGATTTTTTTTGCTATTTTTTAGCATCTTCCTATTGCCCAATGGCTATTTATACCTAGGGTTACTGCTTGCAGACAAGCAGGTGAAGTCCTTTAGTTGTGTTCTAGTAACACGGCTGCACTCTGATGTGTCAAGTATACTCGGAGAGGCTATAAACTCTCTGCCTCTGTATATTAGGTGCTTATGGTGTCGTTTGTGGCTTGATATGAATACTATGGTCTTTCCCGTCTTTCTGCATTGGGGTTAACATTGTAGCTAAACCGTAGTAGTTTCTTTTGACTGGGATTACTGCCTGACTTTAGCCAGTGACAGCAACAATACTAGTAAGTGATGGCAACTCTTAGGAAGCAATTTAGTTAGATCTCTGATGAATTTTTGTGTATCATGAGTCAGGATTAGTATTCCCTGTATTGGGGAGAGGATTAGACAGAGGGATTAAAAGGACATCTTTACCCCACTGGACTCTGTGGAATAGCCCCTGAGGATATGGCTAAGAAAGAGTTCAACAGGAATGCCAAATTTCTGCTGAATAGGTTAAAAGGGTGAGGAAGCCTCTTCGGCAGCCATCCAAGCGCAGAAGACCTGCATAACATTTCTGCTGATTAGGGCCCTAAAGACAAAAAACAAAACAAAACAAAACAAAAAAAACATAGGAACCTTAAAAAGCTTTTCTGATTGTGTCGCTTCTTATCAGCACCTCAGATCTCCAGAGACACTTAAACATTTTTTTTCAGTGCAGTTAGGCATCCCTCGAGATGTGCTAGTGGCATGGATGATATATTGTTACGAGAGAAGAAGTCATATTAGGTTGTTCTATATAAAAAAATAGGTCTTGGTTGTTCTGTAAACAAGGTCCATTTCTTTATATCAATTAGCAGTGAAAGCTACCCAAGATCTCATTTAAAAAGCAAAACCAAACCCTTAATCCAGTGTATAATGCTTATTTTCCCATGTATATATGTTAAATACATTTATTACTGCCTCCCTAAAATTGAAAGGAGCAGGCTTAACTTGTGTTTTATGTCTGACTTTTAATAGCAGTGTTTCCGAGCCCTTTTCTATGTTTTAGTGCATGCATGTGGATCTTGGTTTTGTTCATAAAATTTTACCCAACTTCTAATGCCATACGGAAGAATATTCACAATAATAGTAATGGGGAAGGAAGAAATAAAAATCTTACCTCTGCAAGGGGGTGCCAGTGAGCAATGGGTTTCCGAGGATAGGACAGCATTTCGTTCCAGTGGTCACGGCCTAGACTTTCTGCATCGTTGCCTACTTGACATACTCCAATGACCTCATTGTGACCTACACTGTGAAAATGTTCCATAATATTTTTTTCTTAAAATTTTACCTTTAGAACCATATCATTTACTTATTTCATTAAAAACGCAATCATGGATTTTTAGAATTAATTATTGCCTGAAAAATATAAGGAACTATAAAATACATAGGTTTGCTCTTTGCATTTCCCACTAATCAGAGCAATTTAGTATTTTTCCCATTATAGCATACACTGCGTGTCTGTGTGTATTTGTTTCTTAATTTTGCCTGAAGATATAAAAAGTTAGTTGCCTGTGCTCTGTAATTAGTTGCAAATACAAATAAGCTATAAACCACAATTTTAGAAATGGAGAAATGTGTCTAAGGGGTGCAAAAACAGAACATCAGGGTGTCAACTGTCTGATATGTTCAGTTATTTCAGGTAGACATATATGCTGCTTAGCTATGTCAGTTATGGATGCAAATCTGTATTTTAAAATTTAGGAAGGAAATTCTGTCTGGTGTTACAAGAAATTTTAGTCTTCTACCAAACTCAATATGACATTAATTTCCTGTTTATTGGGAAAAAAATATAGCTTTGTTTCTGGATGCAAAACTACGATGCCAGATTTTGTAAGTCAACAGATGATGTTATTTTACAGCTACAGGTATCTCACCGGTCATAATCCATAACAGCTATCGACAAGTTAATTTGGTCAATGTTTTCTGGAGGGACGTCAAAGACTATGGCTTCATTGTAAACGGGATTAAGGGTATTCCTCTTGGTGGAAGTTTTTCTTTTCTTTAGTCGCCTTCCTTCACACATTAAAGAAACCTTCACGTAGGGATCTGTGTGAATCATAAGAACAAAGTTGGTTTTCTTTTGTTGTTTTTAAGCAAACATAAATGGAAAGTCAAGGGAGCAGTCTTCTTGTATGCCCATACCTGCTTGCAGGTCACCTGGACCTGACCAGAATTTAAGATTCTTTATTACCATTGAGTGCCTGGGAGGCAGTAGAGCTTTGAAAGCTTTACCTGATTGACTGGTTATAATGAAAAATTTAGGTCCAAGAAGCTCTTTGTTGTGTACCAACTTCTCAAAGGGTATTAAAATGCCCACTGAACTGTGTTATACATAACTGTTTTATACAACAGTCTGTGTATCAGCCTATTTATAACAGTCTAATTACTTGTGCAGATTTATAGGACAGACAGAAGATGACAATATTTTTCACAGTGGGATTTACTGATGTATGGTTAAAATAATTAAGAGTGTAACAATTAGTGGCTTCTATTTCTCAAGAGAATTATAAGTAAGTTTAAACCCCTGAGTGTAGCAAAGAAAGCTATTTCTTTGTAGCTCCTTTCTGGGAGCTCTACAGCTCCTTGCTAGTAGTTAAAAAGTTATCTATGAACTCTTATTTAAATTAGTTTTTTGGTTTCATCATCAAGTTTTGAAAAGGTTGCTGAAAGGAATCTGGGATGATCCCATTTTGCCCATATGCCAACAACAGCAGCATTGGTTCCGCAGCTCTGGGAGACTGTCAGAAGGGGTCAATCTGCTTCTGTGCCATAGCTGTAACAAATAGCTTGCTGTACAATTTCGCAGTGTTATGAACACAGTTTGGCTAACATGTGCTATTCTGAATCACAATGACTTCAGAAGTAATAATCCTGAAGTCTTTTTATAAGCATGTTATTTTAAACTGTTGGTTACAATGGAGCAAACTGAAATATATTACTTATTTCTCTGAAATTCCTGTACTCCAGTACTCAAGAGCCTGCAGTGTAGAACCTTCTCAAAAATCATTCTGGGACTTGACAGTGCTGATTCTGTGTCTCAGGAGGGAATCAGGACAGAAATCCACATTGAGCATTAAATTCATTCCTACCTGATGCTCCTGTGATATCCATTGCTTTTAAATTTCTTGCCTTTATTATTGTAATAGTTAGTCTACCAGCTGTTGGAAGGTAGCAGAGTGAAAACATCAGGTCACCAAGATCCACGTTATCCTGTTCCGAGGAAAGAAAGATAATGTGAAGCAATAATAGCAACTTTCCTACCCAAGACAAGAGCTAAAGATAAAAATATACCTTTGAGGATCTACAGTTATGCAAGCAAAAGCTGAATTCTCATTCTGAAATATATCTGAAAAAATGGACATCCATCTGCATAGAAGGTTGCAACATTTGTTGATAGACAAAGTTCTCAAGCGTAAATATGATTATAGTTTCTAGCACTCAGTACGTAGAGATGAAACACATTTAAGTGATAACATACACCTTGAGGTACTATTTTATGAGGTTCTATTTTATGTTTGTAGGGATGTATGTATTGTCAACAAGCTGCACTAGATTTCTGTGCCTCTCCTGCTGGTCTGCAGAAGGATACCTACAGAGAGGTTCACAGGAAAAAACATTGGTTGTGCAGGTCAGAGTCTTATGCAACTCTCAAGCTTGCATAAGCTGAGGTGTGGTAGGTGTGAAGTCACTGTGGTAATGCGACAGTCTCCACCAGAAGTAGAGCGCTTTGCCATGCATAGACAAGCTCCCTTTTGTAACCTTATCCACCTCTATCACTGACAGAATGGTTTGCAACCCTTTTCTGTGTCAGGGGCATCAGGGTTTCAGAAAGGTAGTAGAAAATGAGAAATCCGTGTTTTCTCATACAAAAGCATCTGGGGTTTTTTGTTTTGTGTTTTTTTTTTTTTTTTATTAACAAAATCCAGCTTTTTTATAAAAATATAGTGAATAAAGGATTGTATTAAATGATTTTTGGGACTTGATTTGCATTTTTTTTTGATAAGGCAGTGAAGTGGTACTTTCATAGACCTACCTCCCATAACCTCAATGCTTCATTCTCGTCTAAAAAAGTTACTCTGTCCAGCAAATTCAAAGCTATATTCTAGGCTTTATAAGGAAGAGAAATACAGCTGTTGTGGAATATGTGTATCTTGCCTACTTAGCTTTGTGCAATAGCTTCATTTCCTTTCCCAGGCTGGCTCCTTCTGTGTCAATCACCAAAAAATGAAAGATGTGGAATGAAAATACCTTAAAATGCACCTAAGAGGTTAGTGTTTGTCTCTAAACTAGGTCGTGTACAGGCCAGTGCCCACACCCTATACAGTCACTTTACATAGCTTCATGAGTTAGCAGGAGAGACAGGCAGGACAGAAAGAATCCCTGTCACAGAGCTGTAGAAAAATGTTATGTTGGAAGGGTTTTCTACAGATCACTTGGCCCAGCCTCTTGCTCAAGAGAAGCTTCTTCACTTTAGTTCTCAGCTCATGCAAGGAAAAAAACCCAACCAAACAACAAAACCACTTACATTAGTATAGAAATAGGTACTTTCCTTGTGCTATTTTTGAAGAAAAATGTTGACAAAGAAAGAAAAAGCTGATATAGGCCTTTATCAGTAATAACTAGGTTTTAACCCTCACTTGACCTCATCAACTATCATCTTTTTCATTCTGAAGATCAGTGCTTCTTGGTAGCCGTAAAGCTAATAAAGGTTATGACAATATCTAGAAAGCTGATGTGACTCACCCTGTTTAGTTTCTCTTGATGGCTCATAATTGGAAGCAGTACTGCTGCAACAAACTGTGTCACTGACTCACTTGGGCTATGAAAGGATCAAAGTGCTGTTTGAGAAGGTGATGTTCTAAGAAGTCCTACAGGCTAAAGTGATGTAAGCACATCCAGGAGAATGTTCTCTTAGCTAATACCTGCAGTTAACATTACAGGAGAAATAAATGACCTCTGAAATTTTCCCAGCAGTCAGCTGGAGCTTTGTTCCTATAACCTGGGGAACAGGAAGCAGAGATTTCACTTATCATTCCCATTGTGAGGAAGAACAACTTCCAGCATTTAAGTGTATGTCCCCAACTCTGAGGTGCTGAGGTTTGTAGCTGTGGAATTCTCCCTTCATGCAGGAGCTCTGAGGGGAGCAGAATCTCATAAGACATTTAAAGAAATTATTGAGCGAAGCTACCTTTTCGCAATTTGGGGAATTTGTCACTGGCAAATTTTGACTGAGAGGTTATTTTCAATGAATTGGCCACAAACTTTCACGAGAAGATAGCTTTGTTGACTCAGGTTTTCCCTGAACATAAAGAAGCCCTTAGGCAACTGTTATTTTAACTCTGTATCTGATATACTTAGATATTGTCAACCACGGCAAAGGCACTCTCTATACAACTCCAGTGCTCCACATGGTGACAAGATAATTCATTATGTGAGTACTGTAAATGCTTTGCAGTTACTATCAAATACAGGAGTTTCTATGCCAGACTTGATCATGAATAAACATTTTAAAACCTTTAATTCTTATCAAGGTGTTCATAGGTAAATGGATTACTATGCAATTGCTTTAGATACAAATTCCAGGAAAAAAAAATGTTAACCCTCTGCATAAATGAACTGGTTAGGAAAGAAGAGATCATATGTGTGGAATGTAGTGTTAGGAATTATGCCATAATATTTATGGCATATTTATTTATGCCATATGGCAATTTATGCTTGAAAAATAACCATCACCTACAGTGTGATGCATTATTTTAGCAAATGCTGCAATGACAATAATACTTCATTGATGCTTTTTTAAAAATTGCACTGGGCATTGTACAGGAAAAATATTGTTAAACTGGAAACAGAGCCTGTAATTTCTTCAGTCTTTTCCAGTTCTAGAAGTTGGATGTGTCATAGCACTAGGTCACGTATGATTGTGAGATTCAGTCTGCTCATAAGCCAGTGCTACTAGTAATCTAACCACAGAAGTCTGAGAATGAAACTGAAGGAAAGCTTGCAGGCAGCAGCAGGAAAGAAATATACTTTTTGGCATACAAGTCCTTCTCTGAGTCTTAAAAAGAATCCCTGTCTTCTCACAATTTCATTTTGATTTGTAGGGAATTAACTACTACTCCATAATACTGGTTACTTGCAAATGTTTTCTTAATTTAGGAAAGACAGATCTTCTTCTAATTTGGGAAAGATAGCTTTTCCCAGTGCTCTGGCTACTTCACCCTGCTTACCCCTATTTTCTGTAATGAAAGGGCAACATTTTTAACTGTTACTAACATTGTAAACTTTGCTTTTGGGGCTTCAAGGTTCAACTTAAGGAGGGAATATTCTTCAAAAAGAAGCAAAAACTGACTGCACCACAGAATTTGCTTGTGAGTGTTCATCTGTCTGGGTAACTACAGTGGAACAGGCAACATGCTCTGGCTGGAGATTAGTGGTGTTGCAGGCAGGAATGCCTGTTCCACCCAGTAAACACAAGTCCTTTATAATAAATTCATTCTCAACAGAACTGAGGTCTGTGTAACAGAGCACAAAGAGGATTATTGCATATCTTCACTGGTTTAAAATCACTGAGCCATATGGCTTAAGCCATGGATTGTCACTGGAGGTGTACTGTACTACCAAGAAATAGCCTTAAGGAACAGAATTAAAAAGCATAGAATGTAGAATCTTCTGCAAGGATTATGCTTCTGTTTGAATTGAATACTTACATGTTACTGTGTACGCTTGACAAAATGTAATGATATAAATATTACACTGCCAGAGACACATTTTAAAATTCCTGCTTAGAAAAAGATTTCATAATATCGTAGGTTATCAAGTCATGCATTTTGTACATTCCAAATTTGTGTCTATTTAGTGTGGCAGTAAGACTGTACTGTGCATGTCACAGAGCAACCAGGTCAGCCCTAATATGATCAGACCAAAAGGCTGGTTAACAGTATTAATAACTTGAATAAAATATTCAGGAGATCATTAAATTATAACAATGATCTTTTCAATATAAGTATGGCCTATATTATTCTTCTAGTCCTGTTTAGCAGGTAGCATATTGTAATAAATGTACCTAAGGTCCAGGCTCCTCTCTCATTGTCCTCAAAAACTGTCCACACTGAGAGGAAGAAAGCACTGCCTCCATTTTTAATCTATAACCTGCTCATTCCTGTATTCTAAAAATGTAGAACAAGATTGATGTCTGTTTTTCCAGTGCCTCAGCCCTCAGCTTCATGCTTGGGGTGATGGCTGAGTGCTTCAATGCTGTTGGGTGTGTTCTACAGTGAGCTGCACAGCCTATTTCTGATAATCCCATTTAGATTTGTCTCTGAGCCCTTGTTCTGTTAATACAGCCCTTTATTCAACAGGGCAAGAGCATCAAGTTCCTTCCTGAAAAATTTTCCTGCTGTTACCTGGGAGAGTTAGATATATTCAGTACTGGGTAAGAAGTCAGCTGGAGAGTTCAAACCAGAGAGGTAAATCACAAGGTTAGTCTGAAAACCGCATCTTCACAAAGGGAACGAATCCTGTACCGCAACCTCAAGACAGATAGGACCCTTTCACTGCCATTAGGAGCATGGAGATAAGACTCCCCTATCTCATTATGCTTCTTTCTTGTTCCATTTCTGGTGGAAATATTTAATGTACCATAAAAATCATATTACTTGAGTAATTTTCAGTGGCTTTTCCCAGAAAGCATTTCTTGTCATCTGAGTCTAACTCAGCACATTGAACATGGAGATATATAATCTTAAAGAAGACTATGACAATGGGCCCTTAAATGGCTTCACGTTGATTCCTTGGAGGCTCCGTTAAGAAGCTCAGGCTTGATCAAACCCTCTCAGTGAAACCCATGAGTTACCTGGTCTTTGAGCTGTTTCTGACAAATGGGTATGATATTTGGGATCAGATTTGTCCTCTCCCTTCTCATGAAGACATTTGGGTGCAGAGAACGGGTATGTAAAATCATGCAAAACAGACAGCAAGGGATGGGAGGAAACAAAACAAATCATAGGTTCCAACTTCTGCTTTTGCCTCTTCTCTAGGAGAAGGTATGCTGTCCACCAGTTAGGCAATCACAGTTTTCTGAAACTTGCATTTTTATTTCTAGAGCAGACAAGCTGTGACAGGCTTGCTGTCATGTAGTGCCTGTGCCATTCTAATTAAAGCATATGTCTCAAATAGACCAGGTTCCTCAGCTCCCCAGCTATAAATAGACAGGCACTATTTATTTACTTTTCTGGTATGCTGCAAAAATAACACCAATTATGGATTGTGCTCTGATGCATTTTTATGCATCTCATCAGCTTACCATTAATGAGAGCATTCACAGGCAGTGGTGCCCTTGCTCACTTATTTTAAAGTGGCTGTTGAAAAAGGTTTTTAAGGCACTAGTGATTTTAGAGACCTTCTAAGTTCTTATTGCTATGTCAGAGCAGTACAGCTCAAGCAATGGTAACTTTGCATTTGATCTCCTTTTGCAGTTATACATATCTCCGCAAAGGTCACTGGAAAACAGGAAAATTTCAGAGGTTTCATGAAATGAGATGTTATCAGTTGAGCTTTTAAAGCACAGAAAGGATTGATTACCAGTATTTAATTAAATTCTCACATTTTTTTCCCTCCCAGCTGAAGAATATGAGTTTTATTTTAAACAAACAATAAATCTTCCTAGTTCTTTCATAATCTTTCTTGGAATTAATGGAATTATACTTCTGTAATGCAAGACAAATCTTAGTGAACATCATTCTAATATTTGATAATGTGGGGGTTTTAATTTTGCAAGGATTTATGTTAGAAGAGCTTCACTCTGCTGAGGATATTTTAAGTATACTAGGTATAAGTGATGAGTCTAAATGAATTAAAAACATTTTAAGCAGTGCTATCTGGTTTTGGGGATATAGATTTATCAAGTTGTTCATCTGTGTTGAGAAGTCTAGATTCAGATCTAAGTGAGCTGAAATATTCAGTCGAGGTACATGTCCAGGACACAAATAATACACAAATACAACATTAAACAAATCTGAGACTCTAATCTGTTTGGGAATTATAGTAAATCTAAAGTATCTAACATGATGAACTCCTGAAGTTAGCTCTATATTTTTGATTATTTAATCATAAAGTTACTTTGAGTTATATCTATGAGAAATATATATTGAGAAAAACTTTTTAGAAATGTTTGATTTTAATTGATTTGCATGTGACTAGAAGAGCGCCAGCTGCTTTCTCATTAAATATTTTAACATGAATAGAGAAAGTATGACTGGAAAATTCTATTTTCATGACATCTTAGAATCAAAGTTCTGATGTCCTCAACATATAAAGACATGGAACTGCTGGAGCAAGTCCAGAGAAGGGCCACGAGGATGATCAGGGGACTGGAGCACTTCCCGTATGAAGACAGGCTGAGAAAGTTGGGGCTGTTTAGGCTGGAGAAGAGAAGGCTGCATGGAGACCTCATAGCAGCCTTACAGTATCTGAAGGGGGATTATAAGGATGCTGTCCCTATAAGGGACTCTTCATTAGGGACTGTAGTGATAGGACAAGGGGTAACAGGTTCAAACTTAAACAGGGGAATTTTAGATTGGATATAAGGAAGAAGTTCTTTACTGTAAGGGTGGTGAGGCACTGGAATGGGTTGCCCAGGGAAGTTGTGAATGCTCCATCCCTGGCAGTGTTCAAGACCAGGTTGGACAGAGCCTTGGGTGACATGGTATGTCATGTGTGTGTCAACCCTCACACCTTTAGTGTGAGATGTCCCTGCCCATGGCAGGCGGGTTGGAACTGGATGATCTTAAGGTCCTTTCCAACCCTAACTATTCTATGTTTCTATAAATGAACTCTAGTGTACTAGATATTAATGCCTCAATCAAAATATATCTACAGAGATATGATTAAGTAAAGTTTGTGGAAAAATGGGAATGGTCCTTTACAATTATTCTTTCAATATATCAATGTCAGGCTATACTTCATGTTTTAAGTTAATTTGCAAATTGTATTATTTTCTCAGAGTGATTCCATTTTCTTCATTTTGTTGTCTGTCTGTATTCATATTTTCCTTAAAAAATGAAAGCAAGTAAGTAAAGAAGCTTTTAGACCCAGGTGTATAAAAATGAGTCTGAATTCACTTCCTAGGAAAGAACATTAAAAAAAATTCTGAAGCTTGGTTTCCCTACAGTGAAGGAATACAAGAAAGCGGAAGTATCTGCATGTAATTCATTCTGGATTTTATACTGCTTTGGGTACACAATATAATTTTCATGCCAAGTCACAGCCCGGTTATCAACTATTATGTCTACACAACTGTACAAAGTGTATATATAGAGAAGCACAAAAAGGCAGGATAAGAAAATGAACATTTGAATCCCTACTACTTTCTCCATGGGCTTGTCTCTGTTACAGCATTTACTACTACACCCTGATAAAAATGCTGGGGAGCTGCAAGGTTCTTGCAAGACTAATCAGCTAAAGAATCTAAGCAAAAAATCCTTACAGGGCAGAAAGAAAGCACTTGGGCCATCCAGCAAACAGATGTTGCATGTTGTAATTTAAAAAAATACCCTCTTGACAGTGAAGATCAACTTCAACTTTGATATTAGTAATGCTAAGGTAATACCACAACAGAGTTTCTATTCCCTTATCTCTGAGGCATTCTGAAGCACCTTATGGTCAGTAAGAAATCTTGCATGACAGACCAAATCTGAATACAACTCTGTGCTGTACTTCATAAGGGCTGAAAGAAGTATGAATCCCTCCTTCAGACTGAGTTGTAGAGAGCCAGTATGAGCTCAGGGAGTTTATTTTCTTATTTTAACTTACTCATAGTTTTACCCAGAATCTTGGCAATTTCTTTATAAAATAGTATCAAAACTAAAGCACTCAGCACGTAGCATATCCTCTATCTCCACTTCAGAGCCTGAAGATCTTTTGATATGGATCTTTTTTAATCTCCTGTTTCCATCATCCTTGTGTCATGACTGCTTTAAGGCAGATCACTGCAGTCCACATAAGGAGGATCCTCCAGACATGACTTTGTGTTGTGCCAGTTAGTCAAGATATCTTAGAATGTGATGGCTGGAGTCAAAGGATAAGCCTTTCACCTTTATATATTTAAGAACAAATCCAGTTAATGTTTTTGAGAAGAACATACCCATAACTTGCTCTTGCCACAATGTCCTTAGTAAGTCAAGGACAGAGGCCTTTTCCAGTCAGGCAGTCGATGTACCTATCTCTCTAAAATCCCAACATCTGTATTGTCATAATTTATATCCTGCAAATAGGATGGCAGTGATTGTCCTCAGTTGATCAAGTCATTTAAGTCTTTATTGATAAATTATTCTGTAATAAAAGCCTCACTTTAAAAAAGTCTCCATTCAGTAAACTGCATATACATACTTATATTTAAACCTATCCTGAAATCCTATAGGTTTTGAATCCTTTACATATATTTTCAAATCCCAACAATTAAAGTGCTTTGCTGAATCTGGGCCTAAGAGTGAATCTAATGAATTATCCCACAGCTACTGAGATTGAGTTAATGTCTTCATCTAAATTGATGAACTGGGGAGACAGTCTGAATCAAGCTAATGAAAAACAGTAGAAATGTGATTGGAAAAGTTGGGAGTACTTGTCCTGTTTATGTATATGTGTCTGTGTCAGAAATTTATTTAACAGGAAAACCAGAAATGAGATATTCTGAAAATAAAACTTCTGTAGTAACTTCAGTTATTGAGAAAAGGAAAGAGCACACATAGAGTTGTCTCTGAAGGCTTGCTAGATGGCATCATTGGTCAGAGAAAGAAATTAATTAAGGTTTAAGTTTCTCCTTGAAAGTTAAACTGTTCTTCTGACAACTGTTTTGTTTTCTTGATTTGTTACTGCTTTTTGCAATTCTTCTATGACTTGTTGCTTTCTAAATAATATGAAGTTCAGTATAGATGTAGTAATACAGAAAAGTCTGCTTTGACTCTTCTTTTCCAGGCATTGCAGGCTGCCTTTTATCATGTTGATTGTTACCTGGGGACAGGAGGTACATGTATGGAGGATGGGGAATGCTTGAGAGCTAGAGAAAATAATTTCGTCTTCCTGATCTATTATTTATAAATGAAAATGTCATAACCTGTAAGATGTGAGTTTACAAGCGAGGTGCTCTGGGCAGATGTGCTGCTCCTTATCTTCTAGTATATCCCACTTCAGTGTATCCTACCTTGCCAGTGTTTACAGGTTGCCACCTTTGGTATTGGGCTTCAAAGTTCTTTTGAAAGAGAAGCCTCTTGAGGGTGTGTTTGATTTCAAAATGCAAAAGTTTTAAAGGACAGTACTTGAGCACAGAGCTAAGTCAAACCTCTGCAGAGAAGGCAGCGGTACTTTATAAATGTTGACAAGCTTGGGAAGAGCAATTAAGTAGAAATCAATCTCTACATGAATAGATATCTTGGAGGGCAACAGTTTTCTCAAAAGGAAATGTAAGGCAGAGCTTTGCTGGGAAACATGAGTTTTAATGTTAGGCGAAGATGGTAAAAATGGAATGACAAATAGGTCAGGCAGACAGGGGATGCCTCACAGAGGGCAGTTTCACAAGACAACCCAACAGTGCAACCGGGAAAAATAGGCAGTAGTTTCCCAAAATAAGAGCCAAACCTTTTAATGAATGTCCATCAGTGTCTGACATGTCAAACCCAGTGATTTATCAGCAGGCTGTAACTGATTTGGATTAGACCTCAATTTTTGGTGAAATACTGAGATTGAAAAAAACCAAAGAAAATGGAGGTTAATGGCACTGTACTGCACAACACCTTACCATACAAGCTAATGTGGGAGGGCCAACCTTGCTCACTTTAAAGGAAACTCTTGATGAACAAACATCATGCAGATGGAAAGCAATGAGAAAATAAACCCTCATGGTTTCAAGGTTAAACGATAGCTCGTTGTAACAAGAGAGGCTAAACTGCATGTTAAGCATTCCCTACATCTAGGCAAATGTAGGGTTGAAGAAAATGAAGCAGCAAATCCATTCTAATGCATAAAATTATTTCTACCATGAATTATTTGACAGCTACCTCTTGCTTCCATTCTGATATAAGTTGAAAGTAATGTTTAATTATCTCAATATTCCACTAATAATGAAAATCTCAAATACATTCAAGGAAAATTGCAAGGGAGAAAACTGGTTTTACAAATAAGTTAACTGATCAAAGTATTTTAATCCAAAATATCTTGCCTGTTAGTATTTTCTTCCTAGTGTGTTAAAATTAAAATGTCGATTTAAACTAAATCTGCACAGAAATAAATGGACTGGCCTTTCACTCTACCTTGAGTTATAATGGCTGCACCTGCACTTCCAGCTCCACTAAAATATCAAAAGATACTCTATCTTCTAACACCACTCAATTATCTGTTCACGTACCAAAACTGAAAGCAATCAGCGTATCAGGCCTTACTGGCCATGAACCACCCCACAGGACTTTACACTCACCCTACCAATGATGCCATTTCCCCAAAAGGTCCCCATTTCAGCCCCGTCCCGGGCTGTTGGACCTTGCCCCAGTGACATGGTAGGATGCTGGTCTCCAGCTCCCCACATTCTTGCCCTGCCTGGCCATGGGCTTTGCTGAGCTGGGTCCATCCATGGGCAAACACCATGACCTGGCTTGGCCCATCCCCAGGGCGCTGACTGATACCAAAGGCTGCCCCCCAGTTCACCTGGCTGGGGCAGGGGGATGGAAGCTGGCTGGTGAGGTCCTGCCCAGCAGCAGCAAAGCCCCCCATGCTCCTGGTGCATGCAGCAGACAGCCCATGTGCCCTGCTGGCACAGTCTTCATTACAGATAATGGCTCGCAGACTGGCCATTCTATATTAAGAATGCTAATATAGACATGCTGCTGAAATGAGATCACACTAAAGCTTTGTGCCATGTGAACAGTTCCTCACCCTTTCTTAGCACTGAATGTCATAATCAGTGCAGGCATTTTGTGTTCTGTAAAGCAGCCATCTTTTATATCATGCATTCTGAGCACATCATTCTGAAAAGAAGAGAAACTAAGTATCTGAGTAGTGCTGAAAAAAGATGGAGAGAATCACGGTATCAGGGAAAACCAAACAAATAAACACTTTCTTTTCAGTCAGTGTAAGCACCTGTAGTGTTTTGTGGACATATTCACGATACTTACATTAGCTGTTCTGTACTGACTTCCTTGCTACTCAGGCTTAGCACAGGTTGCACGCAAAATGGATAACAAAGAAAGGCCATTTTCATAAATTTGAGTCTACTTTTAGTTGAAGTAAAAGTTTGCTCTACGATTTTGTTTTTGAAGAAGCCGCTATGAAAAAGAGAACAGTCGAAATAATGTGCTTGAAAAACAGAAAGCTACTGTCAATCTCTAAGCTGCAGTACCATGTCTTTTTTGCCCTCCCAGAACTTTTCTTTGAGATGTCTTTATTTTTTTCTTTATTTATTTTAAAAGAGACATCTCTTGTTGTATTTTCTCATCTGTTGTATAATTCCATTCCTGTTCTAATTTCAGTACAGAAGATACAGTGGTCTGCTATACACATATCTGGGTACATGCCCTGGGAAGGCCAGGAGGGCTTCATTCTGCTCAAGGTTCCAGTGTAATGAATGCAGAAGCTGGAGAAGCACGCGTACTTTGTTCATTATAAACAGGCAGAAAAAAGCATTTTGCACATAGATTCTGACCACTTGAATGTAATGGGCTCCTTTTACAGACATTAAAATAGCTATCAGTGAACAGTGTATTGCCATTAAACCAAACTCTGTATAATCCTTTAAAAATTCATCTGATATCTGGATATCAAATCCAAGTTCAATGAAATCTTTGGTGTGCTATGCCTCTCTTTTGGATCCTTTTTGGCTTCTCATCCCAGTAAAAAGTAATAAAAGAATTATTACCTCTGTTAATACGGCATACCTAAGGCAGACTTTTCAAAAGGAACATTTTCTATGTGCAACTCACTTTAAGTTCAGTGCCTATTTAGCAGGTGGGGAAAGAAGCATCATTTTATGAATCTGTTTCTTTTTTTTTTTTTCCCTACAAGTTACACAGAGATTTTCTTCATCATGATTTAGATTAAAGTTATTTAGATTGAAGTTATTCAGATTGAAGTTATTCTTTCTTTCAAAAAGGTACCTTTCCTAGTTTCCTTACGATTTTAAAGCCAAGGATCAAGTATCTTTCTGTTGAAGTTCCTCCATGTGTTTTGTTTCTCTATAGACAATTCTGTTGTGTTGTGTCATGCACCCCCTCAGGTCAGAAACCACTGCAAATACTTCAGGGGGGTTTGTTGGTTAAAAGTAGCTTTTTTTCTCACACTACATGATGTTGAAATCCTGTTACCTTTGAAATGGACATCGTTACTATTTAGTGGTGCAACTAAATACAGAAAGTTGGCTTGTGATGTAACCTGTATAAACAGTAACACTGGTGCCTTATTGGACTCAAATGCACCATTCACAGAAATTACCAGTATAAGAAAAATGGTTAAAAGGGATCATTACGGCTCAAAAACATGTCCGAGAGCATTCCATGTAACTTCTGTTAGGCTGAAAGCACAACTAAATTTCACAACATGTATATTACTAGTAACACTTCTCTATAATATTACCAACTTTTAACAACAGAAAAGCAATTTCCACAGAAGTGTCATTTACTTCTTTTTAATTTATTTAAATGGGTCATATGGAATGAAAATCCCTGCAAATTTCAAAGCAAAGCAATCAAGGTAAAGAGACTACTTCACTGCTAGCAATATTCTGCTAATAGATTGGGTGAAAAAGTGCACAGTTGTACTGCTTTGATTGTCCTTGCACAGCAATTCCATTTTAATTGCAGATAAATGGAAGAATATAATCATGGATGCTAGGGTTAATCCTATAAAACACATGTATAAAATGTGCCAAAATAGACAAAACCCCTAGATCTTTAATACTGTCTCATTTTTTTTAAATTGTCTCATTTTAAGCCTTAGAAACTCTCTAGTTTTCAAATACAAAAGAATAAAATAATAGAGGAAGGAAAGAAGAATGAGAATGACAATAGAATTAATAATAACAAGACAGCATCATTCTGGAAGTGTGAAAAAGAGAACTGCTTTCATCCTTTATTTCTTAAACCATGCTACAAAGAAAATGTCATATTTGAATCAGGAGAGAAGTTGGTGGTTTGGGTGCTCTTTTCTTGGGGTGTGGGATAGGACATGGGCAAGAAGGTAGGATCCTTTGTTTCCTCCCAGAGATGCTACTGACAATTTCATAACAAACTGTGTAAAAACTGATGACTGTCGAGCATGCTGACAGTCTGCTGCTATCAAACCCTCTCAGGGCAAACCCCCCTGAATCAGTGCTGTGGAATCTGTAGTGATCTAGCAATGAGGGATTACTTTTACCACTTCTTTTAGGTGATGCCAGGAACATTTCAGTGTTTCTCAGTATCTTAATTGCTGATGCTGGCCAAAAGCTCATGCAAATCCAGCTACTCTCTTTTCTTCACAGACAGCTCTGGACTGCTGCCATTAGGACACTTAGGCTTAAGTGAATTTGGTGAAGGAGAATTCATGTTGTTGCTGTGGATTGTTCACCTACCTTGCAAATAATTTTAGTCTTGAAGCTGCTAGGCAGTTTACCAATACACTACTATACGTGTACTTAGCAGCTGTATAGAAAAAAGAGCTTTAAAGTGAAACTGAAGACTGTGAGGATGCTGAAGGAAGGGGAAGGAAGAAAACAAATCCATTTTAGAAAATACAGACTCTGAAATCAATTGTACCATCTAGGTGCCTACAGCACGAGCAGGGGAAGATGCGATTGTGCAGAGTGTGATAACAGTTCTTTTTCTGTAGTACTTGTTCTTTACCAAATATGCTTGTGCCTCCCTATTATATTTAGACATATACTGCAGGCAATTTCAGGACTACTTTGGTGAGCATGTTTTCTCTCTTAAAGAATGCACAGGGGGGAGTGTAAGATGTGAGATAAAAGGAGCACTAAATATAGAAGTGCTTTAGTGCTTTAAGTCCATAAAAGTGAGTCAACAGCACTTCTTCCTCTTAGAATACTTGTCTTCTAACTTGTTTTCTTTACACATGCTACATGTGAAAGGTCCCTAGAGAGGAAAATGATCTTGTTCTGTGGATTGTTTTACTGCCTTTCCAATGGCATCACATGTATTTTTGTGTGAGGTATAGTCCAGAGAGCTGCCCAGACTGTAACCTGGCTATGTTTCTGTTCAGGATAACTAGTGTTATTAAGTACATTTTTAAAAAGTCTGTCAGTGATTTAGTAAACAGTATCTTGCAGTCGCTTAGATGCCTCCTCCAAATTTTGGTTTAGTTGCTTGTAATTTAAATAATTTGATAGTTGAAAGGAAATCAAAGCTGTGAGTTGATTTGTCCTATGTGGTGAGTTCACTTTAGAACTCCTTGTTACTTTAAGAACGACCAATGATTTTGGGTACTGTTTGACCCTTAAAAGGGCCTGACTTCAATTTTTTTGAAGGAAACAAAATTCTGAAAGAATTTAGTGCAGTTATCTCCGACCATCCTCACTTCTGGAGCAAGACTGTCTTAACAGAACTGTGCCACTTCAGCTCTGGAAGTTTTCCTGACAAATTATTTTTGAGATGAACAAGACAGTGACTGGATGGAGGTGAAGAGGGTGAAAATTACTGCTATATCTACTGGTGTGTTTTTGAAAATACCCATATTTTTATGAACAAAGTATTACAGTTATAGGTAGGATTAAAAGCTTTCTATACATTGTTTTATAAGAAAAGCTTTGCATTGAATTAAGTTGTTCTCACAGCTTTCCCAAGAACACTGCCACTTTATATATTATATTAAGTGAAGGATTTGGAAAAGGAGCTGGCAAATGAGAAACACTGCTGAGCTACTGAGAGAAATGGGTTAGGGGGACTCAAGCAGAAACCTTGAGAGAAAATAACCTGTTCTGGTTTCTTTCTATTATGACTGCTGCCCAAGTCAAAAGTTGAAGATGTGGATGTAGAACTCAGGCAATTTCTGAGAGATTTTTATCTGCTTTCTCCAGGATCAAATTTGATAACTCACTCACGTTTTAGCCATCAAATTTTCAGTGAGGAGAACATTAAAATCTTTGCTGAGAGGGTCATTGCCATGAATTTATTTTGCAGACAGGAATAAAAGGATGGTCATTTGCTTGTTCTGTTGTCGTAGTGATTTTTTGGTTGTATATCTCAAGTTATTTGCACTGTTTACAAGAGTGTTTTCAAACTATAGCAAGAGGATATGCATGAAGTCTGAGCTTCGGTGGGAATTGTTTGCCTGACTTTACAGTAGAGTCAAGATCTCATTCTGAGTACTACTGATTTCTACCTGCATAAAATGTTGTGGTCCCAGCAGAGTGAAGTTTATTGTTCAATTAGCATTTACTGTAAGATTCTGTGCTCAGTGGAGTAGAGACGTTGAAAGGTTTTCATTTTTTAAAGTGATTCCTTTCTTCCTGATGATCATAAATAACTCTCTAGGGGGCTCAAAACTGAAGTCTGCTGATTTCTTCCAATCTTTTTTGTATACACTTTTGTTTCCCTTTACTGCATACATATTTATTTTATTGCTGGGGTTGTTCAGAAGTTACCATAATGTAGATCAGATGGTTAATTAAAACACAGCTGGCTTTTAAAAGTATTTTTAAAACCCCAGCATGCTTTTAAAAAGAAAACACATAAAGATTTCTATGAATTCTGAAAACAAATATACCAAATACAGTATGGGGAATTGCTCTTTTAGTCCTCCGTGTCAACTTTCATAGTGTTTGGGTAGCAGTTTCTATTTGACTAGGAAATATTAGACATTGGATGATATTGCAAGTCTTCTATTCACCAATCCTTTTGAAATAACTTTACTGCAGGAAACAGAAGAGCAAATGTTAGGAGTTAGGAGGAACAGTGGATTTCAGCCACTTGCATTGTGGCTGTTAGCACTCGGTTACTTGGCAAGCAAGGTTATGTTTTCTGATGTTGCAATGAACTCTTATTTCTAAGATGCCAGATTTGGCCCAAGAATCTAAGTAGGGAATTTTATCCCAGTAGTTCATATAATCAACTGTGAAACCCTCCAGCTGTCAGTTGTTTTCTGGTTCCCTGCCCATCACAAGCAGGATGTCATCACTAGTCAGAAATCTTCTTCCAGATGGTGTATGTAGCTTTAATTTTGAATTTGTCTGGTGAAAGGAGTAGTGAATGATTAAGCATTCACTAAGGTAAGCTGTAGCTTGTAACTACTGTTTTCTTGAGTAAATAGAGCAAGGTGTTTAATCAAGCAATGAAGTGCCAGAAACACGTAGCTGTACACATCTCAAATGTCACGATACCACAGACATTGCTAATGGAGTCTCGTCGTTTAAGCCTATCACTTCACCAAAGTACATGGTGTGAAATACTCATTCTAATTCTCTGCTAGGGAGCCATAGGAAGGCTCAGACACTGCAAACAACTGTATGCTTCATTTACCTTGTGAATACTTCCAGTGGCTTTAGTGTGACTAACTATGGAAGTCTTCATACCCATAATTCTAGAATTTGAGTGTGCACTGCAAATTGTCTGTCCGTGTTTGTGAGGACTGGTGCAGAATTTAAACATTTGCATGTGTTTGTCATTTAATCCTATACAGGCAAGCACAAAGGGACGTGGCAGTGGCCTGCTGCATTTGCCCAGGAAACATACTTGATACGTTGCTTCTGATACAGATACATCTTCTTCAGTGATTACAGAAATGAGGAAAAAATTCAGCTAAATAGTAAGTTAAAATTAAGATCTCTGATGTAAAAGGTAGTAAACTTGGGACTAATAAATCTTGATGAGAAAACTTTTATTCAGTTTTGCCATTGTTTCTTTGGCTCTGCTCTCAGAAAAATAGCTCACCATGGAAGAGTGATGCCTTTCTGTCCCTCTTTCCTCAGACAGTTTGTCTGCCAAGTGACCTATTTTTTTTACAAAGTGAAAGAATGAAGAGCATAGCTATGTATCTTCCTTCAATAATCTGAGCAAGGTTCTCTACAGAGTGTCAAAAGCGGCCCTAATGCTCTGAAAGGCTGGGGAGTGAAGAGATAAAAGCTGTCATGTACATCTCTGAGGCCTCCCAGGGCCAATTAGGGCCTCTACAGTATCTGGAAGTGTACCTGTTGATCATCTTAGCAAAATGTAGTGTGTGTCTTTCAAAGTTTTGACTCTCATTTATGTCCATTCAGTGCACTTTCTTTTCTACTTATTTACTTGGGGCACAGGTGTACTAGAAAAGGTGAAGTTAAGACTGTACGCCAGCAATCACATATGTTAGGCTGTGTTGAGATGCTAGCATGTCAAGCATGGTGCTTCCCAAGTAGGTAGGCTATCCCCTGAAGAAATATCCACTGTGTATTGGTAAGAATCTGGAGCACAGTTACAGTTAATCCCTAAGTAAACAATACACAATAACAAAAAAGCTCACTTACTGCTTAAATATAAGACCATGGAAAATAACATGAGAACTGGGTAAACAGACTACACAGAGGAAAACTGTAAAACTCTGAAATACTGTTTGGCGGAGAAAGAAGCCTGATGGCTGTGATATCTTGTGGGGATTAAAGGCTAAAAACGGCTTGAGGCTTTTCACATAAGCACAGTGTGTCCAGAAGGGAAGAATGCTTTCAAGTTTGGCTTCAAATATTAAAACTAAATTTAAAGAGTAAGATTTTTCAGAAATTTGGATGAATGCACAAGCTATTAAAATGCTTTCTATGACCTTTGATAGGAAAAAAAAAAAAGACAAAGTAAGCATTCCTCAAACTGTTCAATAATTAAATGCATGTTTGAAGTGATTTTTTCCCCTGCTTGGCTAAATACATGTTTAAATTGAAAGTTATATAACTGTAGAAAAAAGGCTGTGGCACAGTGGAGTCTTGAATTATGTGCAGAATGGTTACAGCCAAGATTACCTTAATACAGCTATTTTAGCCTTAACGCTGTGTGAATGCTCTTTGCTCAGATGGAAGAATTGCTGCCTATGAATTGTAAAATGCTAGAGCAATTTTTTTTGTGTATTTGCAGCTCCCACTAGACAATTTTGGATGGTATAACTGAGGGACAGGCTTGGCTGAGCAGGATCACGTTTTGGCTTTGGTTTATGTGCAGCGTGTATGTTATTGCGCTACTTCACTGAAGGCTACCCCTGAGAGCCTTGGTTAGAGAGAGGTTTCTTGAAAAAAAGAATTAGCAGAGGAGAGTGAGAAAAAAGGAGACAAAGAATGTGTACAACAGGGATAGTTACAGATTCTACATACAGAAAAATACGAATTTAGGATTGGATATAACCATTTTTAGCATGAGGCTAATGTATAGATGAAAATATCCTTTGTACACTATTGCTGTTCTGGGGTTGTTGCCCCAGGGAAACAAGTATGATACAAAGACAAAAGAGATAGCTCAAGAATATGATGGGTAGAGGAAGAATCAGTGTAGAACCCAGACTTTTAATTTCATAAGGAATTTTGAGCTATGTCCATTTAGAAGCAAAATATGCCTCACCTGACTTGAAACATTTTGCTTTGATAGAGAACAGGACATTTTGTTCCTATTTCAACCTTCAAAATGTTTTAAAATATTGCAGTAGGAGAAAATCTCAAATGAGAACTCAAAACACCTTATTCTGAAATTTCTCAAAATCCTGACTTAAAAAAAACCAACCAAAGCTTTAAAATTCTTTAACTGAAATGGTCCCATTTCTGCTAAATATTTGTTTGGAGGTTTTTTGTCTGCTTTAGTTTTGACTTTGCCTCTTTTGTTGGTTTGTATAAACAAAACATAAAAAAACTCAAAAAACAAAAAAACCAAATAATCGCATGCTTTTTGTAGAGAAATATCCAGACTGAAAAAAGGTCACTTGTAAATTATGATGGCCATACTCATGGGTTCTGCAAACTTCCAGTGGTACATACACATATATACAATTATCTGAATTAGCATTTACTTAAACTAGTCCCAAAACCCCCAATAAATGTTAGCTGAGGCTTCAGTGATATTACAAGATTCATCCTGGTTCTGATCATGCATGCCTGTGGAGCTACAAGGCTGTTGGGTAACCGCTTGCACTGAATAGCCTCCACTGGTTTCAGAGCCAAGCTTGGAGTGCTTGTACCACTGACAGGGACCAACCTAACTGCCTCCCATACCATATGTCTTCAAGGCATTTGATTCCTTTTTACTTCAGACCCTTCCCAATTTTATTGAATATAATTTTCACAGTTGCTCCAAATATAAGCAGGTATCTGCTGTCTTTAAATTTTCTGAAAACATGTCAATATTTTATCTTTACCCTATATAAATTGTACATAATTATATCTGCCCTTTGGTTAGCCAGGCTGAGTGCCCTCCTCACCATTGAAATGCATGTCATTTCTGACAAATCTTCTCTTACAAAGTAATTAGTAAAATCATTAGATTAAAAAAGAAAACACAGAAAGACAAAAGAAAAATCCCAGTTTTGAAATGAACTCATTTAAAATATGTGCTTATTAAATAATGTAAAAACCATAGGAAAACCAGCAGCTGCATGATGACCGCTGTACCTGTTGTACTGATGCTGAAGGCTAATTAATTGCTTTTTCATCCTTACTGTGGTGACCCTTAGAAATCTTAAGGATTAAAAATCTATGACTTTTTATCACCTTCTGGCTGTGAAATGATTCATTGTAAGCAGACTTTCATTTTTTCTATACATTTGATTAAGTAAGAAGATTCAGGAAAAATCATGTAACAAAGAGCGACTTTTGTGACTTAGGAGAAGATTAATGTCAACTGATCTACCCCCTGAAGTCAATTATGCTTCTTGTACCATTTTGGGTACTTCTGGGTTTGATTGTGGTTTTTCGTTTTGGGGTTCTTCTAATAAATCTAAAATTTAAGTGAGGTGAATCTTACCTCTTGTGTTTGAAATAACTGTTGTTGCTCCTCACGCTTTTGGCATGCTTTAATGTGGGCAATACTCATAGGTCTGCAATTCTATCTCTTCCAGAGAGACTTGTATTTGCAAATCAGTTAGACAGGTACTTGTCCACATCAACAACTGACTGCCCCCCGATGCCAAAGGCTAATTGTTTTACACAATGGAACACCAGATTAATACTGGATCTGATTTCTGTATTACAGAAAAAAAAAAAAATCAACTAGTATTTCCCATTTACTGCTATAGTCCTAAAAAGTAGATATGGCACATAACATGGATGGCTTGGATTTGTTTTCATAAACAGACAGATTTGGTTTGATTCTGTTCCTTCTCAAACTGTTGACTCAAGAATTTTTGATAACCATTGTAAACACTTCAAATGCTTTCCTGAGATCTTGCTCAATGCCATTGCTCTTCCACACCCAGCAACTTGCCAGAAGAGGAATTTTAGAAATACTAGCTAAAACATCTTGACAAGCTAAACATTTTGTAAAATCAGAGTAGGTGGACTTCATTGACTTACTGCCAGCTACAGTATCTGTCAAAGAACATAAGCTGTGCTACACAGAGTTGATTAAAGCCAGTGCCAGGAATTTACGGATTCTGGACCCGGCCTCATTTCTGCTATTTAGTAGTGTCATGTCTTGAGCAAGTCACATCCTTTTTGTCCACGTCTGTTCCACTGCGTATGTATTAGGGACAGTATTTACCTACTTCTTTCAAAGAAGGAAGTTTTGAGGGTATAAGCCCTAAGGATGTGTGCATTTGGCACACATTAAACAGCTCACAGCCTCTTAGCAGGGATGCTCCTGTGCAGTGCAACCTTTGAGTTTGGTTTTTTTTACAGTTTTGAACTCAAAAGATCTGGCAGGTTTGTTCAGGTTTCAGAGTTTTAGACTTTTATTATGCTTTCCATAAACAACTCACTGAAATAATGTAATCTCTTTTTGTCTCTCTTCCACACATACTGTGGTTGGCATTAACATATCTGAAACAGGGAACCTGAAACTTCCTTCTGGTAATGTTATGATTCCAGCTGCATCTCAGTTATACAACATAAATGCCTCAAAATACAAATTCTCAAATCTCTCTTTCTTGGGCAAACTCGATAATAACAGCAGTGAACAATTAACATTTCTAGAATGCAGAATTTCAAATACTTAGAGCCATCCTGCTTTCTAATTCTCTGTCAAAACACTAGCATGTATACCAACATGCAACTTCAATTCGTAACAAAAAAAAAATAAAATATGGTTTTCTTCATTGTTCTGTGTGAAAGGAATTCAGCATGATCTGACACACTATAGTATTCCTGACCACTACATATACCCTAGAAGAGCTTGAAGATTCTTAAAAAAAGACGCAATCAATTTCTTGGCTTTGCAACTTCAAGCACATGCTCGCTCTTTCTGGATGTCAGAGTAAACAACTTGATTTAGAGCTTATGCATCTTTATAGTTTTAAGCTATCCATAACTATGTTCTGGATATTCAGCAAACCATACACATTCTCCAAAGTCTGTGACATGTTACTTCTCAAATACTATGTGTATTACCCAGCATTGTCTTTCTGTAATCTCTCTTTCTCTCAGAAGTATTTTCCTTCTATATTTTCACTCTCCTTTTGTGAGTGAAATATTTATCATATTGAATGACTATATGAATATATTATCATACAATCATATATTATCTCTTAGTTTTGGGGGCTGGATGCTGCACTCTTCAATGTTTACCTAAACACAAAAGCAGAAGTACTTCAAAACAAAGCAACTTTTTGAATCCTTTCTTTCTGTTGTCCTTTCCAAATGTTGGCAAATAAAGAGTAAACCATGGTTTGAATCCAAGCAACTGATTTTACCTTTATCAGTTTCAATTTACTTCACACCTTCACAGGAGGTAGACACAGCAAAGGGCCTCAAAGGAATCACACAATAAGGATAAATGGTAGGAGTCAATATGGTAGTTACAGTTTATAGACTATTAGGTGCATAACCACTGTAAATCCTGTTGTAAATATCCCTTTAGAATGTAATTGAAAGAGTCATGAAAACAGGTTAGTCTGGGCCGCACAACCTTAGGGTGAGATGAGAAAATGGTGCCAACGGGGTGTTATGAAATTGAGATTTTTTCTTAAAAAGTGTATATATAAGTTTAGACATTCAGAAAAAGAACAGTTTTCATTGTACTATGCCTAGATCTCAAGTATAACTATATGTGAAAAGATAGCATAAGTTTCAAAAGCTGTATGTACTGTAAGACCAAAGCAACAAATTTGCCTCCTAAAATGAGCAGCCGTTTTTGAAAATGCTGGCTCAGGTAAGAATAGAAATGTGCATTGTTCTTTACTCTGATTATCATCTTGCTGTAAGTTGAGGACACTTTTAAATACTCATCTAGAAAGACCACTTGCTTAGCAAGTGACAAATGCCAAGTATTTTGAGAATCCAAACAGCCAGCATGAACCAGACACAGATTTCCAGTTTCCAGAAATCCTTCTCTCTATAGCTGCCTGCTGGTGTTTAACTAGCAATTATTGAGAAAGTATTTTCCTTTCTGGGTGCGCACCAAGTTATGCAAGTGGATACCTAGCATCTTCTTAAAGAGAAAGTTCTCCTTTACCTGAAAAGGATCATCTGACAGCAACCTGTCTTTCACAATACATTTTATTTTGCGACAAGCCATGTATTTTTGCCTGACCACATCTGAGTTTAAAGATGGCAGGCAACCAAGGAAATATTAACAACTCTTTTCCTCTTCAAAAAATGCCATCAATCTATGAACATTACAGAAACAAACAAACAAACAAAAATATCAACACCCCAAACCCTGAACATGTTTTAGATGCTGCTAAACAAAACATACCAGCTACTGGAACCCAACCTAAAAATGACATATATCTTTTTCCCTGATGAGCCAGAAACCAGTGTGATCTGTCTGGTAGATACACAAAAAGCTTATCTAGTTCATTTCATGTTCATCTAAGGTTGATCCACTTAATTATTTCTTCCATTAAACAGCCCACTACTGCTTTTTTCTGGTTGGAAAAAGTGCCAGTGTTACAGGAAAGAGATTTTATGCTTAGACGACCTGGGATTAGAAGAACAATCATTTTGATATTAGAGATTTGTGTTTGGAGGCAGATTGCTTTTGAGTGTGTAGAAAGTTTTTATGCTGACACTTGTCTGTGTTACGAAATAATTTCAAGCTCTGGGATGGTAGCAGATGTTATAGTCCAAAGAATCAAAACTCTTGGTTTTGCAGTCTTATTAGAAAACAGAAGAAAACATATGGCATAATAGGTCAATTGAATGGCACTGTTTGCTGTAAAGCTGACATTTCAGGCATATCCGCAGTGCTCTCTTGAAGTAGGCCATTTTCCTTGGCAAAGGAGGATTCAATGAATTCTTTTCTATTACTGTGTCAAATTGGATTAGAACATAATAAAATGGGGAATATAAAATAAAGCCCTCTGGGATTGCTGGTTATGCAGTGTAATAAGATGCACAAGGAACTAAAATGAATGTGCTTTTCAGAAATATGACAAACTTGCCATGTGTTGTTGTGTGAACCTTCCCTTTTTCTAGTGTGTTTCCTTGGTTTATCCCTCCTGTGCTGCACTCTTTGTTGATTTACATCAAGTGAATTTCCTTTGGTAAGTTTGCCCAGCATTGGTCTGTTCCGTATATACTATTTAAAACAAGATATTCAAATATAAAATTATTGAACACTTGCTACAGTTGATACAGTTTCTGTTTGCAATTATAAACAGCCCAACAGCATTCTAAACTTCGCTGAGATTTATTTCAGAGGTTCATTACTATTGCCTGCTGGCCTGGTTTGGAGTGCGGCCACAGGAGTTTTCACTTCAGCAGCTTCACTTGAGTAGCCCGCAGGGTTCAGCTTCTGCTGTCAGTCTGCAAGATAGCTACACAGACAGGAAAAAGTGCTGAAACCTGGTTTCTTAAATGATGCTTGGAGGGTTTCTCATAACTTCATGGAGTAAGTTCTAACCTTTGAAATTTTGAAAATGTTAATTAGTAAGCAGAATACTCCATGCTTTCATTTATCTGATACTCTTATCTCAGAACTCACATTACCCAAAATTGTATTGTGTCTCCTAAGTACTATGCATCATTTGCTTTGAAAAGGTCTCTGTTAGCTGAAAACCCAGTGATGAGTCTAGATGGCAGGTCCTGTGTTCTGTTTGGATAAACAGGGTTACACTTCACACAGGAATTAATATTCATCAGAATTAATAAATCACTTCACTCCTAAATTTAATTTCAGAGATTACAGGAAATCTGATTACAAACTATATGCTGCAGCACTTCTGAACTTTGGAAGGGGAAGTGATTAAAAAGAAAATACCAGAGCCACTCTTGCCTTAATTAAAGCAAGGAAAAAGGCCTAGTACATATCAAAGTAACTCCAGTGTGCATGTGCATTCAACTTTTAGCTGATTTTAGAACTGAAGAGAAGTTGACCTTGGGACACTTAATGCTGTATGAAGACAGGCTTTCACTTAGAATGACTCTCATCTCCTCTGTCAGTTTCTTACTTTTCCCTTGCAGTTGAAGAGCAGTAACTTTTCATAGAAAAGCCAGGTTCATCCTCCTGTGACACTGAGTGTCCATGACCCTGCCTGTACCTTGAGTGAGGGAATTGCTAGCGCTGCTGCTGCTGCAGTCCCATTCTAGCATGGAAGAGGATTGTGCAGTGCCTGCACAGCACATTTCACACAGGAATACATGTAACACTAAGAACACTGAGAAGTCACCTTAAAACAAGGACAATATCAATATTCAAAAAGAAATTCCAAACAAAAAGATTGATTTAATCAATTTGGTCAGTAATATGGGCATGCTACCAGACCTCAGAGGTTGTAAGGTAAGGGTCTGAATATAGGAAAGTTACTTGGCTCAGAACATCCTTTACTTTTCAATGGCTTCTTACACTCAGTTAAGCATATGCTTAAATGCTTTCCTGAACTGAGGTCTAACAAACTCACACTTTGATCTGTTAATGATGTTTGGTTTATTTGACTCTAAAATGTGCACCACATTTGAGTATAGTTTGAGATAGCAAATATTTACTGACTTTTGGCAATAGTACCTTTGAGAACTTCTGTAATGTATCATTCTTATTGAAGGTCTGATCTTCATAGGATGAGTGTGATTAATTTCTAAGAGCATACAAGGAGATTGGCTCATGCTTTGAGAAGAAAGCTCTTTCTTTTCCAAAAAGTAACTTTTGTGGGTTTGTACCTAATCACTAATTGGATTCCTGCATAGAATCTGATAACAGAGACTTTCGGACAGCAGAAATACGGACTTCTAAGTTTCCTGTTTCCCTATGTAACAAAATGATATGAAACAAAGTTAAACCACTTCAGTGTTTTTCATTGCTTTCATGGAACAGCACTGTCTGAACTCTGTTTCCCTGGTTTATAGAGTGGTGGTACCTTGCTTCATGAGAATATAGTGTTCTCAAAGACTGAAGAGCATCACATAAGAAATTTTGAATCTCCACTTCTAGCTGATTAGTATGATGTAATTTATGTGGCGATTCATGCAAAACACAGAAAGACAGGCAAAATAAGAGAAGCAGTATTTCCTTAAGTAAGTTTTCGATTAAGTATGATTAAGAGGAAAACATTCTCCAGCTTTTCTACCTCATCAGCAGGGCAATGACTAAACCCACTATATCCTACGTAAGACATTCTTTAATATATCCAAAGAATCAGAAATGAAGACTGAAAGTGTACCATCAATTTCCTTGGATTAAGGTCAAAGCTTCAGAAAGAGAGAGAATAGTTTCCTTCACAAATTTATCAGGCAATTTCAGTTACTATCAGATTAAGGAAACAAAATCAGAAACAAAAAATTTCAAAGAAGAAAACTGTAATACTTACATTGGTGACATATTCAATATCCTTCCAAATATTACATTCCCTGGGAAAATCTGCCAAATCTAAAAAATTATCCACTACCACTTGGCCAATCAAGTCATGCCTGGAGAATCTGTCAAAGTCATACACAGAGAAATGGAGCTTCCTTGCATTCAGATCATTATATGGGACTGTAAATAAAAAAACTTCATCAAATACTGGATTAAGGGTCTTTCTGTGCACTTTAGTCTGGTGTTTTGTTTTCCTATCAGGAAGCAGATATATCTTCACATATGGATCTGAAGTTCCAGAGAAGTCCTTTGCTGGCAGGTTGATGGCCTTGTGTATCTTCACTATTAACTGCTCTAAATCACAATCATACTTCAGAATAAAGTTCAGTTTTCCACATGCCTTGCTATTACTCCTCCGGCCATCGTCTGTGTCCACTGATCTTTGTTTATACAGCTCTGGCTTAATGCGGCCAATCCCTGTCAGTTGCTCCTGTTTCTGAACCTGCTGGATGTTGAAGTCGGGGTTGGAGAGGTTGAGCTGTCTTCGGATTGAATTATGCCTTAAGTGGAAATGAAAGAATTGAAACAGATTGTGTTGAATATGATGAGAATCTGTGCACACACACACTAAAGATACTGTTCTCATTTGACATATTTTTGTAATGTACAATGGGGTCAGATTCTTACTTGCATAAAGTGATAAAGCATGATACCCAACAGTTGTGAGAGCTCACCTTCAGCATTAGACTGCTCATATCACGTAATTTTCTGTTCCTCTGTCTCAACCTAGTGGTATGTACTCTCCAAACCTGGCTGAAGAAAGTGACAAAGGCAAATTCACAGCCATTGCAAATCCAAAGGATCTGCCTTACTGGCAAGTATAATGTGATATAAGAACTGTAGATGTTCTTATCACTTACCATTTTCAACTGAGGTCTCTGGATTATTGCCAATGAAATGAGTTACATTATGTAAATGGGAGTAGGATATGGCCTATTTTGCCAGCTGAGCTTGCTGATTTCTGGTTCTAAGGCAAAGCTGGACAAAGGAGGATACTTCCTGACACCTCTGCATTTTAGTTACTTGGTTACTTAATCACTATGACTACTTCATTTACAAGTGGGCTGCTCTGGTCTGAAATTTGCTGACCTCCTCAACAATTGTTTTGTTTTTTCTCTCATACCTGATGTAATAAGCTCTGTGGTACTTTGGCTGACAAGCTCCTTTAGTTTCATTACTCTGAGGAGAGAAAGTTGCTTTTAGCTTTGGTCCAGTGAAATTTATTACCTGGAGTCACTCAGTTACTGTGATTGAAATTTCCACTTCATGAGACAATAACAGAAATCAAATTTGCAAACCCTGTTGGGGTAGTGGGATGTGAAAGCTGGATTAAGTAAAATCCTAATCTTATGAGTTGGATTCCACTTTTTTCCTATTCATATGCAGCAATCATCCAGAGTCTTGGGAGTACCATGAGCTGTGGTTGTACATATAAAGAACATGTGGAAAATGCTAGCACAAGATTAGTCTGAAGCTATTTATGTTGAATATAATCAGCAATAGTTCATCTGCTATCACTGTTCATTCATTCCTTGTGAATATGTGTTTATGCATGCTTAAAACAGGAACAGCCTCTTATATACTAACCTATTTTTTTTCTTGTATAAAAGTACATAATTTTATAGCTGTATAATAGTCGTTTCAGGATAAAATATTATTATGTTACAAAAAAAGATTTTTATTAATCAACTCTTAAGCTCCTCACCAAAGTGGGAGGAATAAAATGAAGGGAGAAAGGCTGGAGAGACAGTTTAGCAAGGATTGTGGTGGAGCTGGTGCCTGGTCTCTGTGGCCACAGAGGAAAGCCAAAACCACCCAGTTACAAAGGAAAGCAGCAGGGACAAAGGTGAACACAGGATGCAGGGCAAGGAAGATGGGCCCCTCCTTATCAGTGAAAGAGTCTTTTGGAGAAGACCTGATCAAAAGTAAGGGGCAATGAAAGGGAGGACTAAAGAGCAAAGCCTGTATCAGCAAATGATGTACGGTAAGGGTGGGACTTGGCCAAGTCATGCCCTTGTGGGCAGACAGCCAGTGCAATAGAAACCTGCTAGAGAGAGCCACACTGGAAACAGCTGCCAGAAGAAAGGTCCGCAGAGATTGACAGGAGTGAAGACACTGTGCATGCACTGAGGATGCCGAGGCAAGCTTTTTTACAGATTGGGACTGCTGCTACTTCTTGTGAGATGACTATGCTGTGGTGATACTCTGCATTTGTCATTTGATTAAGTATCAGAATTGCTGCCCTGTTGTAGCAGAGGAAGTCTGTATGTGACACAATACTTTCACAGTATCAAAGACACATGAGAGCTCTTGATGTTAGATGTCAGATATGAATCTTCTGCTGTTACTGAGTCTTACAGGCGTATTTCCCAGCAGTCTGAAAACAGCAGCAGTACCCCTGTACTGTACTTGTGGGCTTTAAGTCCTTAGCTGGAACTCAATCTTGTGTGTGGCAGGGTGTGTGCTTCAGTACCTGTAATTATGGCTTTGACTTCCCCATAGATTCCTACAACAGTATAAGCCCAAGTCATTCTTATGCTAATCTAAGGAGGAAGGGCACCTGGATCTTTTACTGCGTAACATTAGCAATGTTCTCAAATTCTTTCTGAGACATGTTTTGGACAACTGGTAATTACTGAACCGGCTGTTGTCATCATTCCCATGTTCAGGTGTGCCTGCAGGCACAAGTCTTGGCTAAACTTGCTTTCCTAGATGTCCAGGAAGGAGCCCAGTAAAGAGCATAGGGCTAGTGCTGTACCTTTCCAGCTGAAGTACATCTGTTTTGACTCAAGACGTCTACTGTCTCTTCACATGCTGATCCTTTTTCTTGCTGTGTGAAACATAACCCTTTCATCACCTGCCCCTATACACACACTTACCCTCTCTTTTTCCTCTTCCCTCCTGCACTGGTTCTCCAGTTGCCCTGGAGACCCCACGAACTCTTGTTCAGACACTATTCCCCCCACAGCCATGATTGTGGCTAAAATCTATGATTTTTAATCCTACTTCTAACTTCCAAGGGCTGCATTAGCTTGCCCTACTTTTCTCCTTTGGCTGTTGTAAAATTTTTGAGGACATATCACTGAGTATTCAGCAACAGTGCTAAGTGCAAATGAATATGATTTACAAGCTAAATCTAGGCTGTTCTGGTGCTTTAAGAGACACACAGTCCTCTGTCTTGTCCCGTTTCTGAGGGAGAGGCACAAATGAGCTAGTAGTTGATAGAAGAGTGAAATAGTATTGTGATCCTGTCCTTTTAACCTCAGAGGTCTGCATACCTCAAAGAATAACTTTTGTGCAATTTTATTTTAAAAAGAATGTGGCAAAAAAAATTCTACATTCAGCATACTGGATAATCAAGCTGTGCTCTTTTGACTATATCTGTATTCATTAATATCAGAGAGAAACTGGAGTTACTGACCGATCAGAAGAGGTTGGTTCAGTGACCTGACGTTGCATTCGCACATTCTGTACACAGTTCTCCTTCATTCCTCCCTGAGCATCTAATGGAATATCAGGGGAGGTGTGGCTGATCTTCATGGTGGACTCTGGATAGGCTGTAGGCTGTCCCAGATAATCCTCACTGTAGTCATGGTCATTGGTCTCTGTATCTGTGTAGTTCAGCGAGTCTTGTTTGTTGTCTTTGCTCCCAAATGGCAGACCACGCTCTCGCCAAGGGATCCAACAAAGCTTCCAAGATACGAACAGAGAGACACCAAACAGAGCAAGGCCACAGGCTGTGACAACTAAGGAGAGCAAGCTTATTGAGATATCTGGAAACAAGAAAAACACATGCATGTCACATCTCTGTACTCCTTGCAGCTCTGCATTTTCAAGGCTTACCTTGACAGAACTTAGTTTACATTTTCTCTCTGAAAGCTGAGTGGGATGAAGGCCATTTAAAGTATGAAAAGGGCTGTTCACTTGTTCACTCAACTTTCTACTGATGAAAAAGCAGTGCCTGCTGTACATTTTGTCTTTTATTCTCATGCAGTGCAGTAACCCCCATCTCCTTTACCAGATCTTACTACATTCTTTTCCAGAGACTGTATTATACTCGAACACATGAAAATATGCACACATGCACATGTGACATGATTTTTTTAGGTATTCAACTGAACTGAAGTATCTTGTTTCATTATTTTCATTCCCTTCCTCTCATCTTACACTCATTCTTATCTTTGCAAATTATACCGGGCTATCAATACATGGCTTACTGTTTATAATTTACTTAGGTACCAGTATCTCTTAAGAAACTGAAATTCTTCTGGGTTTTTTTACTCCAAAGGCTTTTTTTTTTTTCTATTTCCAAACTTCTGGTATAAAAACGAATATGGAGATGAGTTTTCTGTAGTTTTTCTCCACATTCCTAGCATTATCCTACTCCACAACCATATCAACACAAGTAACTTACAACTGGGAGAGGCTTTTTCTCCGTTTTGCTTTGTTTTAAGTTGCACATTGGGAAAATGACTCCCTAGAACAGCTGTTTTTATTTTGCCTTTTATTTTCCTTTTAAGTGCTTTTGAAATGAGTTTCTGTGCAGATTACACAATGCATCATGCCTTAAAGACAATTAGTAAGAATTCTATTTTACTGACTCAAATTATAAGCACAACCTGATCAAAGCAATCTTTCACAGTGTGTATAGGCGCAGAATGTCAGGCGGCACCTCTGTAGCCTAAATCTGCAAAGAATGGCATGAGGTTGAAATGTACTGCTCCTACTAGGACAACTAATTAAGAATGACAATTCAGATGAAACTGCCTCAGCCAATTGGGAGGGGGGATGGGGAGGGGTGGGGAAGAAAACAATATTTTTCAAAAAGTGGGAAAGTCAATACCTTCTGTCCCTGCTGTGAGTCTCATCCTCACCAGCCAGATAGATTAAATGTCTGCAGAGGGGGCAGTGAAACTACAATCAGTTTCACCCAGGAGCTGCCCGGTTTATTTTGCACACTGAAAACCAATTTAAAACAATTTTAGCCAGCATGGCCCTTTCTGTCCTTCTCCCAGACATATGAAGACAAAGCTCATTAACAGTGGGGACAGAACAGCAGCTGCTTAGAATTATAGCAAAGAGTTTCTGAGCTGAAATTCATTAAAGAAATTCCTCCTGTTCATAAAAGGCAATCTGGGATAAAGTACAGTGGTGGTTCTTGGTATTTTTGGAATATTTACTGGTAAACAAGTCTGGCAGTAGAGGCAGAGCACAACCTCTCCCTCTGATTAAAAAGCAGAGGAACTGGGATGCAGTAGTGAAAGGAGACCTTCAGAATGAAGCAATTTGTCTTGGATTCCTTGGAGGAGAAGGAAGAAATACGCTAGAGGTCTGAAAAAAGGTCACATTTTCAAAAAACTGGTTCACATAAATGAACCAGCCAGGAGATCGCAAGGTAAGCACTGGAGACTGCCCATTGCCAAGAACATGTGAAGGTGAGGAACCAGCTGAAAGGTAGACCAGCAGTACAGTCCCCTACCTTGAGGAAAACTTTAGCAGAGGACACAATCATTGAGAGAACTGACATCATGAGATAAAATACATGAGAACAATACGGAGAACTTTTCATTTGGAGAGTTTGAAGGGCCTTAATAATATACCTCTGTGTTTAGTAACATAACACTGAGAACTCTATCTCACAGTTTACTTTCAGAGAAGCTGGGTAATAAGCAGTTCAGGTAATTTGCCAAGTGGCAGAATAAGAAGGGATTACTTTTCATCATCTGGATTTTACTTCTTTCTAACTCCTTAGGAACCATTTTCATTTGAAATTTTTGGTTCTGTGGGTGGAAAAGGGCCGATCATGGATCTGTCTTACTTCTGTAAAAGACAGTGGGGCTAAAGAGCACTGCTCCAAACTGTGCAATTTCATTGGACAGTGGTTTTCATACATTGCACATCTCGCTGGCAATCTTCAGCAACCAGGCATGCCCCATGCCAGGGGGTTGGAACTAGGTCATCAGTTATTTAAGGTCCCTTCCAACCCAAACTATTTTAGGGTTCTATGAGTAGCTGAGGTGAGTGCAGTCCCCCATGAAGATATTTTTGACTGCATCCTGGAGCTGCTTTTACATTAGCCTCTTGTACTGTTATATACTGTATTCTCTGTAACTTTTACTCTCATCTTTCCATATGTCTCAGTTTTTCTAAGCCTGTTTATCTGTATTCCCATGTGGTAGCAGTACTCATCTGATACCAGTGATTTCCTCTGCTTTGTAATGAAAGCAGGACAAGTCTTTACCTGTTTGTCCTCACAAAAATCAGAGATCTGCAGCACAGAAAGTGTTCCTCAAAAATCCAGCTACTTCTCAATTCACTCTGCTTTCACAAGAATTAGGGCAATGTGTTTTCCAGAGCAGCATCTGATGTAAATCTAAACTACAACTGTGAATCAAAGTGCAGGCAAGCATTATAGGCAAAGCTGAGCAGCTTACAAGCAGGCATGGGCTTTGAGACCAGTGAGGAAAGGCGTTATTTCAGAAGGAACAGGGTTTTTTCTTCAGTAGCATTGAAGAAAAAGCAACATATAAATCCAGTGTGCCACGGTTTTGATGATCATCTGTGCTCACTTGTAGCATTTGGCCAGTTCCATTAGTGGCTAACTGGTGTATCTACTCTGTCTTTGCACTGATAAGAGGTCTTAAATCTCTGCACTGAAAAACCTCATGAACACAAGGAAGACCCCTGTGCCACAGCTGCTTGCATTGATCTATTTCATGGTGCAACCACAATGCCATCCAACTGTCTTAAGATATGAATCCGAGCCAAAGTTTTGCAAATACAGTTTCTTGATCATGGCTGCAGCATGACCTGAACTCCCAAATTCTTCTATGTCAGAATACCTGGACAGTATTACAGTGTGTTGATAATGGGTAATGTGTTCACAGAAAGTAAGTCCAAACTTTCTGTAAAAAACATGTACTTTTAAAACAGGTTAAAGGAACCAATCAACATAATTGCATATACATGCAGTTCATTCTTACAAGCACATCCTCTGCTACATGCTTTCATATACCAATAAAGGAGGTAGACGATAAGAAGACAGAACTTCAAGAGTGACCTCAGATCAAACACTCTCAAGACTAGTGAGCTTCATCTAATTTTTTGTCTATGAAGACTGTAACTTCATTGTTAGAGGGCATGTAAGACGTAATTATTTCCATGCAGTTATATCAATGCAAGTACTCAGCTGTGGCTTGCAGTAAGGCCACAGACACATAGGGTTCCTGAATATCTTGCTCGTGGCATGTCGTACAGATATACTAATGTACTAATCAATTTTTGACCAGGTTTTCATGTTCAAATCCTTTTTACTCTACTGACTTTTAATTTCTTATTAGTCTTCTATGCCTGTCAGCATAATTTCTACATTTGTTCATTTTTTGGTAGCAATCACAGGTAAAGACAATGCAGAATTTTCTGCCTATGGATCACATCATTACTTATTATCACAGACTGGAGAGATGAGCATGGCTTTTCTCTGTGACAGATTTTATTACAATCAGTTCTATGACAGCTTTATCAAAAAGACTCAGTTTGGTTACAAAGTCACAGCTGGATCTTTTTTAAATTTTTTACTTACATTTTAAAGTAGATCTGTTATACAAAAAAGTAAGGCCCAACTCTTTGTTAAGAGACTGTATGATATGAATTTAAATACTCTTGTCTTCAAGATTACCCAATTAAACAGAATTCCTGGGGAAGGAACCCTACATATCATTTAGTTCAACACCCTGCTTAAGCAAGGACACCTTAAGAGTAGCCTAGGACTCCACTGTCTGGGACTGTGCCCTGACAAAATTTCTCCAAATATGGAGACCCCACAGAATCTGTGAGCAACCTATTTCACTGTTTGACCACCCTCAAATAGACTACCAACTATTCTGTTCAGGGAAAGATACTAAGTGGGTAACACTTTTTTAGATATCAATAAAGCACTAAGATATAACAGCACTTTGTAACTTTGTAGATTATACAGTAGAAAAAGATGTGAAATACAGAAATAATAGTGGTGGCTTTGTTCATACATGAAACAAGGAATGAATTTGTTTTTCCTTCTTGTATTTATTAAGTTACTATTTGGATTGTTAAACATTATACAAAATCAAGTATCTGAATCGGCCAACAATGGGAGAGACCAATAGGTAATGCAGAAAAATGCATGTCTTCAGATACGCAATTGGAGTTACAGAGTTAAAAGGCACAAGCTAAACTATTTGGATTCATCTGACTTCAAAAGATGCAAATATAAACAAACATATGAGGAAGAAAAACCAGCTGGGAATTCCTGATCAAGCAGAAATAGACAGGACATTTGATCAAAGGAGTCGCTTATCAGTAATATAATTATTTGGGTAATAAAGTTGTTGGCTCCATGGATGCAATCGCTGCTTGTTCTTTAATACAAATGCATCTATGGAGGGTTGGCCATAATTCAGCTCCATAATTGTAAGAGGAGAAGTCTAAGAGCTTAACTTTCCAGAGGAGAAGTCTTAGGAGGCAGTATCTGAAGTACCTACTGAAGCAGTTTTAGCTTAATATTGCAGGGTAGTTTCATTTGTGCTTCACAACTTTTTCTTAATTAACACAGCTGGCACTTGTTCAGGATGAAAGGTGTGTCTTTGAGAGACTCCTGACACAAACGAGTAATTCTCAGCTAATACATTCTTCTTTGAAATATTCCAGAACCAGTTAATTACTTTTAATACTGTGTTTAAAAACTTCCTGGGAAATTCTTTAAAGTAAGGCAGCTGAAAATCAAGGGACTGAATCTCCAATTACATTAGTTTTATTACACATATTAATCCAGCTTTTACTCCAACCCTGAAATTTATGAATGTGGTCCAACAAAACAGGCCTAAGTGAGAGGGTTTCGTATAGTAAAAACAGTGTCATCATCTAAAAACGTTATCTGTAACTGGTTTTTTTTTTGGAATTTGAAGCTGCTATTAGCTTTTAGTGACTTTCTTTTCTTTCAAGTTACGCGTTCTGTATAGGTAGGCCTTAGGGTATATAAAGCTTTTCTGTTGGTTAAGACACTGTTCTGATCCTCTGAGAGACTTGCTTATATTTTTATTCCTAAACAGTGTTATAAATCCAGTTTGTCAGCATGTGCTCTCACTTCGTCTGTGTTGCTCCGGTTACAAATGTGTGTAATGTATTGTTTAAAATTAACTAAGTTTCATAAATGAACTAGATCAATGAAATACAGTCTTAGGTCTTCACCAAGGTAATTACTAATCAGTTTAAATGTACACACATTCCATAGCACAGTTTCAATATGAAATCAGAATTACTAAGTAGCCATACAAAATACAACAGAAAGTGATAAGCAATAGAGATTTGCTTGCTCAGCATATTTTTCCAGCAGCAATTGTGATATATAATTTGGTAATTAAGAAAAGTTATAGAAGCAGTATGTTTTGCTTGTAATTCAGGTAAGGTAACTTCATATTGAGATACGAATTAATTATTATTTGCAACCAAAATTGGACATGAGTACAACACTCAAAAGCATATCACTATGATCAATCCTACCATCTGTAATACAGTAAGCTAAACTTGTTCTAAGAATAATTTCTTATTTGCACATCTATTTCCTCTTAATATGTTTAGTCTGCATTAATGCAAATTTCCTTGACAACTTATCTGACACGTAATATTCTGCTAGAGTTTGTAAGCAACAAAAAATATCTACTAATCTGGCTGAATGAGCAGGGATTCTTAAAGAAACAGCTGAGAGGAGTCATATGTTCAAGGGCTTGCATTTGTCTTCCTGACATTTTGCAGTAGTACCTATTGACAAAGAATGATGTTGTTCCTCTTGAAAAACTAAAGCTTCTGTTTCACAAGCAAACAAAACATAGTAGAAAATAAAAATTGCTGGGACTGCATATACACAACTGTAATAAGATTCACCCAGGTTCCCACGCCTCAGACTTGGTTCTTTTTGGTTATTTCCATATTCTCTTTGAATACATACTTTGCACAGCTGATAAAATATGCAAAATTAGTATATATATTTGGTCTTCTAATATCCAGTGAAAAATACTATAATCAGGAAAAAATGCATAAATAATAATGTAACAGAAGAGGACACCAATTTTAAAGATACCATTACAGATTGCCAAGTACTCTGTGTAACATGACACGGAGATGGCTTAAACAGCTCTATTTCATCCTGTTACGCAGAATCAGTTAGAGTGCAACATTTGCAGGACCAGAACGTAGCTGGAGCAAATGAATATGAAATCTTCTAAAAGCCATTTGGCATTTGAGACACGCTTGTATCTTGCTAACTAATAGGGAAGCTGGTGATATGCTGAAAGAAATTTTAGAGGTATACATTTATACTACAAACACATACAACCATCAGACCTGTTCGGTCCTTCAGAGTGTAAAAACTGAGTAGTGATGCTACGTAAGAGTTACAGTACTTACAACTGTACTCAAGAGCTGTAATGCATACTGCCACCCACCTACTCTTTCTGCTATGTTAAGATATCTTAAATAGAATCAGATTAATTATCTGATTGGACTAAATAATATGATAGACTTAAGGCTTTTCTCTTTTTTTTGTAGGATTATTCACAAAGTGAATTGAGTTACTAATTAATAATTTGGAAATGTTTATCCTGAGTTTTTTTTAGGGGATTGAAAATAGTAATTTATGGGGTTATTGAAGAATTAAAGTCCTCATCAAGTCATAGGAAATGACTACTCACTTTTGGCACATACATGAATGATGAAGAATGAGTAAAGAACCATGTTTTCTAGTAGAAACTTTTGGACAAATTGTGTGTGTTATAAAGTATGAAACTTTCAAGATTTGTGAATATTTTTATGAATAAGCCACCAGGGTACACATTAATCTTGTATGTTATGATGTTATAAATAACAATGACGAGAAATTGCCATTTACTTCTGCAAAGTATAGCCAGTAGCAGGAAGTCTCCAGGTTACAGAAGAGTAAACAGCTTAAATGAATCATGTCAATAAACTCTAAATTCTGTTATACTCCTTGAAAGCCCAGTAAGTTACAATAAATAGTAAAGAAGCATTTGAGAGCACTAAAAGAAATAAGAAACATTTAATTTACCACTTGTATAAACTGCACAGCAATACTGTACCAAAGTGCTCAAGACAATACAGAATAATAATAAAAATAATAAAAAAACACCAGAATAATAAAAATAATAATGATGTAGCAACATTTTCTGTAAATTTTTAACAAAATCCTTTTAATTTTGATTCCTTTTAGGGCACAATCTCACAGGCAAGAAAAAAAAATTTAAAAAAAAATATATTTACCCAAATGTTTCATTCAATGACTTTCTGTTAGTGGGGAAATTTGTGAAATTAAATGACTTTAAGAGGCCACTGGAGATGTGGACAGACCACTGAAGTGCTTAAAGACTTATTTGATCTTTAGCAAAATTTATGTTTCACATTCATATCTAAAGCCATGTATATGTAAATATATATATACACACAGAGACATCTGTAATGCAAAGACTATGATGCTATATGATGAAAAAATTAACAGGATTTGTGTCGCTCATATAATCTATACAACAAATCTATACAATGCATTTTTCTTTCAAATTTCCATTTTCTTTTCCATTGGAAGCACTGAATTTCATCTACCAGTTGACTACTTGTCTGTAAGTTTCACAAGCCCAGTGGAAACCATCAGCCTTTCTAAATTTGAATAAACTAAAAAAATTGTCTATTTTTGAACCTTTCTTAATTTACCGATTTTTTTTAAGGAAATACAAATGTAAGACATAAGAAGCCAGTATTACTCTTCTGGGCAATTTATGCAGAATAAAAGTGCAAGCTTCTCTTTAAAGTCAGATTGCTTGGAATGGAAATAAGGTCAATTATTTCATTAGCTTCCTTTTCAGAATCAGCTACTCTAAGCCTATATTATGGGAAATTGGCACATCACAGTGGTTCAATATTTACAATCCTTGCTTTACATTTAAGGAAGAGCCAAAATTCATCTGCTTTGTGTATACTGGCAGATCACAAAATGGTTGCCACAAGTGTTGAAACCTCACAAGGGAATTCAGGGAAGCTGCCTGCATAGACTGATCTGGATAGAGAGGAAATTTATTACTTATTTTGACCTTCATGCATCTAATGAGATGTTTATATCTGGTTTTAAGTGTGGCTGGTATTTACGTTTGTTTTTTAATAAATGAATGCACTCTCATCCCTACGTAATACCTAGACTTGAAAGATTACAATATTTTCAAACTGCTTTGATTGGGACTTCGTCGTATTAACTGATTGCCATGGATTTGTTACACATTATTCTTCCTTAAAAGTAAACTCTCACGAACCACTAGCATCTTAAACTCATTAAATAGCCTGATTTTTCTTTTAGAAGGGAGCTGGTGGCATAAAGGGACATAAGATGGCTTTGAAAGCATTTATTCTTATTACATGAGGAGCCAGATGCACTGTAATACACTGACTTTTTAAGAGAAGTACTTCAGAAAATCAGCCATGGTGAATGTATTTATGCATCTGTTCTTTGTGAATGTAGGGTTCCTGTTTTATAAAATGAAGCTTTTTGGTCTGATCCATATGTATTAGCGTCTAACAGAAGTCTTACTGATGGGGATATTTACTACTAGGAAAGATAATGAATTAGTAATTTACAATCAGATCTAGTCTACTGTTAGAATAAATACACAGAATATACTTCTTTCACATTCCTCTTCATCTCCAGAGAGCAAAAGAAAGGAGTTCAAGGCCTTTACAAATTTACAAGTAGGTAATTCTAGAAATCCTGTCTGTCTAAAATACTAAGAGAAAACTGTAGAACAGTTATAAAACCAGAAAAACTAAGCACAGAAAATCAAGAGAAATCTAAAATAAAATTGCTTAAAGACATAACAGCTGAAGAATAGAACTGAGAAACAGATTTGATAAAAAATTATCATTCAGACTGCTCTTCTGCATTTTCATTCCTAGAAATGTTCAATTTAAAGCTGAGATGCTCTTGAAAGCCCTCCTAATTTTGGAAAATCCAAATATAAAGGAGACTATAAACTTGCTTATGTATGGTTTGAGTGAGAATTGAACATACCTGGATTTCTGCTTTCCTGGTGTAATTGTATAGTCATGCAAGACATTCCTTAAAATAATCTATAAAAGGAAATAGTAGCAACAACTCTTTGAACTACTATTATAAACTACACAATTTCGTGTTGTACTTTGTGAACATAAAATTGCAACTGGACAGCTTGAGGGGTTTTTCTTCCTATGTTCAACCAGTTTTATGGAGAAGAATGCTGTTATACTATAATTATGGTCAACAAAGCAAATACTGAACACCATGTAGTAGTGACGGATGCCCACCCACCCCAAATTAATGCACCCACCCTGACCAGCATTTGGCAGTGGAATCTAACCCTGTCATTCCAGTGAGTGTACTCCAACTGCACATTGGGTCACAAAAACGAATGCACTGAAGTTTCAGTACTGAGAAGGATGGTAACAATATTCACATCCAATAGTTACTTTCTGAGGTTTTCCAGTATTCTTGCCCAGTATCATGCAGGAGGCATCCAAACATGCACCTTTTTCACTGATCAGCAAACTGGCGGGAGTTTGCTGTAATATAGATTACTGTAGGGATTAATTCAAGGCTTTACTACAACTGCTGATCTAAGCATTTTTATTGAGCTAAAATAAAAAAGGAAAAAAATCAAGATAATAAATCAGAATATTTTAGCATCAGTGAACTAACCATGGGATTGCTACTCCTCAAAGTCTAGATGCAAGTGTTCACGGTTGTCATGCAAACTGCTGTCAGTGACTGGTGAAGATTAGTATGCTCATGTGCCCTTAAATTCCCTGAGTTATACTTGGAGAAACATGGCCCTACCACACGGTCTAAGGGACACACTCAATGAATCAGTTACTCTTGAAGGTCAGGAGTTTCTTATAATCTGTGGGATTCATAGGGAAAACTGTTAAAAGGAGACAGGTAGGGGACAAGCAACAAAAACGAAAGGATTGATATAACCGTACGTGCTGTTAACTTCCAAGTTTGCTGATCCCTCTTCTACCTTCCTGTCAACAATACACATAGCTGTGGACTAGAAAAACAATCAGATAAATTATAAATATAGATGATAAAAAAATATCAATTGCAAATAATAGTATCAATAAATAGTTCATTAAGGCTAGAAATTCTGACAACTGCTGAGATTGAGATGTTTCAGCTTTTAGGAAAAACAGCTTATTTTTGCCCTTGCCTATATGTAAAAACAAATCAGGAAGGCCTGCTGAGATTGAGATGTTTCAGCTTTTAGGAAAAACAGCTTATTTTTGCCCTTGCCTATATGTAAAAACAAATCAGGAAGGCCTGCTGAGTCAGGAGTTAAATTGTTTTTCATTCATCTTGACACAAAGGTCAAGATGCTAATGCTATAGCATTTCAGGGGTTTAAGCCTGATAGTAACTTAGGTGAATCATTAGCTTTGCATCTGTCTGGAGGTTTCAAAAGCTGCAAGGGGACTCATGGTACATTTCATACCTAAGAAAAGCAGGAAGTGTTTTATATTTTAGATATTTAAGAAACACTGTGAGCCTTTCTGCACAAATAAGGGAACATCCACTTGTGAGCACATGGGACTGAGCTCAGTGGAAAGATCAGAATGTCTTACGTTTTATACCAGAAGTAATTTATAGCAATGACTGCCTGTTGAACCCAGTATCAACCACTGTGAAGAGGTTCGATATATCTAAAGTACAGCAAGAAGTACTTCAATACACCTAAAAATGTTCAGCAATTAAAAAATTAACAGTTAATTTTAAGAACATCCCAAAGATTACTTATTTCCCTCGATGATAATGAACAGGAGCAGTTCAGACACTCCATTTTTCAAACACTTCAGACTTAGGCAGATGGCTCCACACAGATTTACATTGTTTTGTGTGTTCAGAGGTTTCTCCTTTGCTCTCTATTCTCCCTCACTCCATCTTTCCCCTCTGATACACACTCACATATGTACATCCCAAACCTAAGATAAATCAGCATGGGTGGAAAGCTAAGATTCTGAAGTATATATTAAATTCATAGAAAGTGATCACTGATACAAGGTTAATAAATGATGTTGCTTCTAGGATTTGGTGTTAAAAAAAATGAGTAAGTTCTGATAAGTAAAGCATGTTAAGGCGGATAACAACTTTCAGATCTGCAAGGCTGGAGCCACAGTTTACTGTAGGAACCCTGCTCTATTGTAACCGAGTTGTGACAAGTTGTGTGAGAAAGTGGTGCCAAATACAAGCTACCCTCCGTGGCCATACAGATACTGAGTCACCATCACTGGAGGCATTTAAAGGATGTGTAGAGATAGCGTTTAGGGACATGTTCTAGTGGTGGACTTGGCAGTGCTAACTGTCGGACTCAATGGTCTTAAAGGTCTTTTCCAACCTAAATGATTTTGTTCTATGACAGTCATCAGTTGATGGCTCATCACAGTGACCTCAGAATTACAAAAATAAACCCTCTGTACACCTATGAGACCCTGATTTTTCTTAGCAGCTAGGTATAGGCTTAGTGTATGCCCAGGAGTGAAACTATTCAGGAGTGACTAAGATAAGGGGCCATCTGACACCTTTCTTGTCAAAATCTTCAGCTTACCTCTGATGCACCATGTATCATTACTGTCCATCAACTAACAGTATGCCTTCCGCCCTGTTGGATGATGACAAGGTCCATTCAAAATATTTTCCTCCAGTAATTTCAAATATCATATGAATGGGAAAAGCAATGCAAATCTAGATTTTTCAGAGAAAGATGCAATTTAAAAGATTTTTAAGAGAAATCTGCAAGCTTTTTTCAGATTTTGTTTTTATTTACCAGCTTAGAGACCTCTGCTATACATCTGAGACATAAATCACAGCCTTCTGGCCTTAACTCATTAGTAATATTGCCATTGTTGATAGAATGAGTAAATTATCTTTTTTTTTTTTTTAATTGAGGTTTATTCATGAAAGCTGCTAGAAAGCATTACAATTTTTCTGTGTGCTCTCCAATTGTCTAGACATACATAGTTAAAACCATGGGGAGTAAGTCTGGGTCTGACAAACGTTAATGGAATGTAAACACTGCAAGCAATGTGTTTAGAAACCCTAATGGACATTTGAAGTATTGTTTGTAGTGTTTTTCAACACACATTACCAAGTAGCTTTTAGAACAAAGCAGTTAAATTATGACAATGATTAAACTGTTTATCACTAAGTAGCTTTTTCCCTCCTTCTATAAATGTCAGTATTCTTTAAATATCTTTTTATAAACAGGCAACAGAAACCAAGATGCAGCACAGATACAAGGCGATATTGGGTAAATCAGATGAAAAGTTGAAATTGGAACCGGGATTTTCTCACTTCTAATATCGAGTCTAGCGACTTTCCAGTTGCTTCTAGTGAAACAACATGTGACTAAATAGACGGGATGCAGGGAGTTCAATAAGCATTACTCAGCACACAAGCAAGATTTTAACCACTAAACAGATGGTATGGCTTTTTCAAATAATCTAGTTATAAATGAGTTAATTAAATAACTGAGTTCTGAGAAAGCTGTCATCTCTCCCACTGCACCTGCTCTCTGCAAGGCAGCAGGCATACTGCCAACACATAAAGTACCAACCCACAATGAACAGACCTGTGCAGAAACAAAGTGGTACAGATAACTAAGAGCCACGTCACTGTGCTCTGCAGCACATAAGGACTGACAAGCATAAATTCTTTGGTTGTAAATAAAAATTTTATTTTTTTTTTAAGAGTGGACCCCAGAAAGCCTGAAATATCACAAAAAGCAATTAAAGTCAACATCTGTAATAAAGAAAAACAAATATAAGCTTTGGTAAACATCACTATGCTGGAAGGTCTGAGCAGATAATCCAAGCAGTGGTATTCATGTACAATGCTAAATGATTACTACAGTGAAGATTTGTAGTAGTCTTTCATACCCCATGTAATATAATCCCATCTTCTTGCGGTATACACATATATATGTAATTACTACCAAAGTTAATAGCCTCTTTACACTTGGAATTCTGCATATTCCAATCTTGCTATGCTTTCTTCTAATGCAAACTCTGCAGTATTCCTCTTATAATTTTTATTATTAAAACACCATTTTACATATTATATAAAATGCTTAATCTGATAATTAATTGAATGGAGAATAGCAAAATAATTAACTGGATTAAAAATAAGCTCTAAAATAGTTTGAAGGCGCTGGAAATAGTCCATATTTAGGCTTGCCTTTCCACTTGCAGCAGGTGAAGCAAATTTGAATCAAATAGTCTCTGTTTTCATCCTGCATCCTGCCAGAAGATATTTCTAATATTTTAGATGTAAAATTATTGTCATTATTTGTCGTATCCTGACTCTTGAAGAGGTTTTGTGCTTGCAGCAAGTAGAACCTACATTCTCATTCTACTGGATTTGCATTTTCTTTAATTAATTTAGCAAGATCTGTATCTTATCTTCTGAAATTATTTTCTCCAGAAAAATGAGAACAGCTAGTTTCTTAATATGAGGAACTAAAGAGTATCTATCCTCTGCTTTAACAAGGACAGCAAGGAAACTTAATTATTAGCTAGTCCTTGAACAACCCACTATGAAATGAAAAGAGCAGGTGCTGTCAATCTGAACTCAAAAACTAGACCTGTGCTCCACCATCCAAACCCTGGGTGACACCAGAAGACTATGCAGCTTTTCATTCCTGTAAAGGAAAGTTTTTCAAATTCCTGTCCTTTATCGTATGAAGGGCTTCACTTTTTTTGCTGGATTACTTCTTGGCAAAGCTCTCTCTTTTATTGAGGTTTCTAGGCAGTCCATGTTCATTCTGGAGCTCTGGCAGTTTAAATAGAACACACTGCCAGGCTAAGCTGGCATATATATCCATGTGAGCAATTCAGTGCTTCTTGCACCTTGTATCCTAGAATATGTGGAGGAAATGCATTCCTTTCAAGAATTACAGCACAGTTCTATATGCAGAAAACAACTCTGTCTTACAGACAGCATAACAGTTTGTTCCAGCATCTTTAGCTGGAGTCTTCCTAAATAATACAGGATGTGTCCACATCAGAAACACAGCACTGGAGGAGGGGGAGGGATTCTTTTTGCTGCAGTTTTGCCTTGTATCTATACTTGGAGCGTGGTAGTACTCATTTGAGTGAGACACACCACAGGTGGGTATGTTTTAAGTAGTTTTCCTCCCAGTACAACCAAGGCTGAAGCTAGACATCAGGGTTCAGTAACTGGATGCAGCATCCTCCTGCAGTTAGTGCTCCAGGCCCACCTGGCGTGTCCTTCAACCGGGACTTCCACCCCCGGTAGCAGCACAACAGGGACATTCAGTACTATAACCAGAATGGCGTGCAGCACATCAAACTCCTCTCCTTGTGCCACACAAGTTGGCAAAAAGAATCACCTGACACATCTTTATGCACACGTTACTCTCCCTGAAGTCAATGAGATATCAAGTACAGGAGGACTATGAGCTTCTACTGGGAAAAAAAAACCCTCACCACAAAGATCCCCTTATTTTGAATTGTATTTTTGTAAACCATTAACTTCCCAATTTTGAGATCCAAGCAACAAAATAATAAACTATTGTGTACTTTAGAATAAATACAGTATAGCAATTACAGTTAATAGCATATGAGATTCTCAGTGAGCCCTACGATGAAACAAAGGTGACAAGCAATTTAGTGGACTGCACTTTCTGTGCCAAAACTAATTAGGACATTCCAAATCCTGTAAACATTAATAGTAATTAGTAAACTACATGTCATTGCGCATCTTTGACTGATGTCCAGCATGTATTTTCTCATCTTTAGCTACAGGGAAGACTTACTGACAGATCTTTTAAGAGACCATCTACAGCATACGTTTACAGAGGGAGAACAACATATCCTTATGTACATACACTGCTGCTGCTGCTGCCAGCAGCTTGAGCATGCATAGGCCAGCCTCTGTGTGTCATTGATAGCATAAATATGGAATAATAATTAATTACTAGGCAACACTAGCCGGCACAGAATGAGGCTGATTACAAACCTGTGTTTGTAGCACTGAGCTTATTATTCAATTTGGCTCACTGTTAGATGATGTTAGTGCCAAGAGATTACAAATCCCTTCGGGGGCTATTCTGCAGTGAAATACTACCAGTTGCATAATATCTTACTTCTTTTGAAACATAATTTCAAATGTATTAAATTCACTCAAGCAATAAATAAGAAACAGAGAAAAAACACCTTACCAGAGAGAGAAATTATAAGCATGGCACACAGTACAGGGGTTTTTTAAGACGACTTCAATTATAATCATTGATAGACCCTCCCCGTTGCACACTGGCCTTTCCAGATGGGTGCACATAAACAAACGGGATGTAGAGAAGGGACTGTCAACTTTTCAACATTCTTCTTGCAGTCTCCCGGCTGCTCTTCCTCAGGCCTGTTCCAAGGGGAGAATAGCTCCTCTCCTGACTTCCCCCTCAGAATTACAAAAACAGTGTGAAGAAGAAAATGTTGGCAGCAGCCCCTTGTTCCCAGGAACCATTAACACCACAGCAGTGGGACACTTAAGAAAACAGTTTGGAAACACTCAGCCACAGCTTTCATGTCTTCTCGCCCAGGCATTGCCCAGCTGGATTGCTCTCAGATCTGGGAAACTCCTTGGGTTTTGAAGAACTCCAAGAATTCTCCTACTTCTAAGGGAAAAAAGAATATACGTAACAGACTAAAGTGATGATAAATTTCTAGTCACTGTTTTTCCATCTTCTGGTCTCTACAGTTTTTATTCTTGCCTAGAATAAAAATGCAACAAAAAACAGTAATGGGGGTTTCTTCTCAGCTCCCCAGAGACAGCTACAACCCATTTTCCTTGCTAACTGGAACATGCTGATGGGATTTGCTAATTTTTCAGCTACCTCAGCTGAATGATTTCAGGATAATTTTTTTGAACATTGGGTCCTTTTTTCTTTGTCATCCAACATCCGTAGGTAGGCAAGGCACCCACCAATTTCCACTGCTTATCATGGTCCCACATGGCCAAAAACCAAACCGAACCAAAACCCACACTTCTGATAATTTGACTATATTAGGAAAAAAATCTACCTAAAACTGTACATGAACATTATTTTAATGTTACATAATGTTACATGAACACTATTTTAAAACTTCTCTCTAGAATCAGGTGCTTGTATACATCCTCTCAGGAAGTGTCTGCAATCCTATTTCCCTTAAATTAACACTGTTCCTACCATTAATCTGACATTTAACAACCTGTATTTGCCTCACTAAGTTAGCAAAGATTACCTTTCACACTGCAGATTTCTAACTTTTGCTGACAGTGCATAGCACTAAGGTGAAAGTTGGTCACATTCTCATATTTTTAAGGAAAAATTTATCAATTACTGCCATCATGCTTGTTATAGCATGCATTTATTATTTAAGTAAGACAAAATGGAATATATGATCATTCAAAATGGATTGCTATAATGCTGGGTTGAGTATTTTAAATAGCAGTCCTTTCTTATTTTATGCAACTACAAACTATGGGGCTTGGTTTTTAAAAAATATGTGAAGAGCTTATACATCAAATTCCCAGTGAGTTTCAGCGGGGTATGAGCAGTCACACTCACAGATGTTACTTTGAAAATTTAATTCTCGGAGATGATTTTGACCGAAAGTAGTGCTACAGAAGCCATGAGGTCAAATTCAGTGGCTCTGGTTCAGCTGGTTTTGAAATCTGACTGACTGCTGGATCAAGTTTTACCCCCAGATTATAGAAACTCAGATAAATATAGGAAAAAGGAATAACTTTTTGAATGACTAAAATGTGAATGCTGAGACCACAAAACATTTCACTTGTAAGAGTAAGATTACATTCACTTAAGGAAAAAAAAAAAAAAAAAACGTCAAAAAGGAATTAAAAAGGAAAAGAGGAAAGAAGAAGAAGGGAAAAGGACCATGCACTTCAAAGAGCTGCATGTTCCAAGCTTCCGGACTTGTGCAAGTGAGGCTATTAGTGGGTTTCTGAGTAGAGCTACCCCACCGTTAAACAATTTGTTGCAAACTTACATGTAAGGGATGGGTGATTAGTTTTATAAGTTTCCTAAACATGAGCAAAGCCTGCTTGTTGAGGTATACTGACATTAGTAAACAAATATATATATCCTCAATGACAAGTAAACTGAGTCAGTAAAAATACATTGTTTAATCCCGAGTGTGTGGGTGGGGGTGTGTGTGTGAAACTGGAGAATGGGGGCACATTAAAAGGCTTCTCCCTTCAAGAAACACACTTTGTATTGTGCATTTCTGCTACAATAATGTAAACAGGATTACCAGCCTAGTACTCCTTTTACTTTCAGTCTCAAATGCTGTCATGCCAAGATGTGAATTTGCAGTCCAACCCAGGCCAGTAAAGCAAATGTTTGAGACTCATGCTGAAAAAGAGGCAGTAAATGGCAAAATGCAGGACTATGTGAAAGATAACTAAAAGTTACCCTTTTAGTACTGCTGCACAGCCAGAAGCAGGCTAGAGCGTGGGGTGGGATTTAGGGCTGAAACATAAATCTAAGCTTGCAAACAGATATCATGAATAAATTCTATAGCTAAACATTCAGATTAAGCCTGGCAGCACAGAAACAGAAGTTTTGAAATTCTTCTTATGCCTTTATTTATTTGAATATCATTAAATAACATTTATCTGAATGTGCATTCCATCAAATCTCTGCCTCTCAATTACGGCTTCCTTGCTGATAAGAGAGGCACATTTGTATTTGCTAAACTACACAGGAGGAAAATATATTGTTCGTTATTTATACGAGTAAAGTGCTGAGAAGCCCCAGCATAGTACAGGCTCTTGCTATCTGTTCAATTTGAAAACAGAGCACGCCATACTCAGGAAGACTACTTTCCACCTAAATCCTTGGACCCACTCTTTTCTCTTGCCTGCTTTTTAGCCAGTTTTCTGCTCAGTATGTTACTGACATCATGCTTGAGACATTCCCTGCTTTCATCACTGATCACAGGGGATTAGCTGGAATTTTAACAGCATATCAGTGCTGAAAAGGCAACTGAAAGGGCAGGAGAAAAACAGCACTGAGAGATTCCTTCAAGATCACACCCCAAGTGACTGGCACAGTTAAGAAGACAGCCTCAGTTTTCACAGTCCCAACTAGTAATTTTTTCCAGTCAACTAAACCATACTGTCTCTAGACAACATTTCTGAATCAAACAAGTTTGTAGTAACATGCTATAGAGTAATAACTGATATGGAGGATTTACAGGCAGACATCTCCTGCGCTGTTTTGTATGTTTCTAGCTCCTCTTAGCTAGGGCTAAGTCTTCCCATTACCTTGAATGAAGTGTGTCAGCATCGTTCCTTTCATTCAATTGCTGAGTCTGGAAATACTCACTAAAAGCTTGCTTTTTTTCCTTCTTTTCTCCAAATACTAATAAGTAAACAAATACGCAACATTTAGACTTTGAAACTCAACAATATTAATGTTTATTTCAGAAGTACTTAAGGATTTAGCATCTATTGGCAGTCATTTACTGGCAAGAGTACTGCTCGAAACATTGTAAAAGGGGCCCATCCTTGTTAATCAAGGGATGCAAGTGATGCAACACTTCTGTATCTAATATTTTTTTCTACTCCTGTCCTAAGACAACTGCTTTTATCTATTAGCAACATTTCCATATTTAATAACCCTGACACCTCGTCTATTATTTACAATTAATCCAAGATCTTATGCGAATACCCACTTCGAGGTGATGTTTATTTTAACATCAGTGATGTTATGACTGCAATAAATACACTGGAATAGCTGACAACCATGTTTCAAACTGCTGGGACTGCTACAGAAAAGTAAGAATTGCTCCTCTTTTACAGTTATGGCCATTTTTCACTGTCGCAACCCAAGGACTTGTGTATTTCCCAGATGCAGCTGGCTAATCTTGCTGTCATGCATTCCTTTACTGATCGCTTTATCACATCTAGCTTGCTCCTGTACCTTTGAGATAGCATTTTAAGACACTAATTTTATAAATTTTTGATCTGTTTTGCTTTCTGATGAAATAAAAAGGGATTTTTAAATGGTACACATACTAGGTCTTGATACAACAGTGATGACTTGAGAAAGGAAAATAGCAGAGGATGGATGGACTGCACAGCTTCCTTGCTACTGCACACAGCATACCTCTTACTAGATACTGTTAACAGGGCTGGGGAGAAGGAACAGAGAATGGAAAGAGACATGCAAAGGGAAGAGAGAGGGCTGAACTCCTCTCTGAGCACTGTTAAATTTACCCCTAGCAAAAAAATCTCACAAAGTCAGCAGGACTGTCCTGAGAGGAAATCTATTGTGGGAGACAATTAGAGATGCTGCTTAAGAGAAAAGAGCCTGGTGGAATAAAAAGCAGTACTGATTTGGGGTTTTGAATTCCCTGTTTCCCCTCCTCTTCTCCCTGACTCTCATGATTTTGAATGAAACATTAATACTGCTTCAGATGCTTCTTCCCTCCAAGGCCAATCAGCTGCTCGGCAGGGCGTGAAGCGGTTGCTCATTTGAACAGCTAATAAGGGAGTGGAAGGACAGAGCTAATTCTAAGGCTTTTCCAGCACTGCTGAAGCTCGCGTTTGCCTTGACACACAGCGAATGACCCGAAGAACCTCCCTCCACTCTGGAATAAGGGAAGTGGTGCTGCATTAATTCTGTGCAAACAAGCCTGACTTGTCAGAAAGGATAGTTTTTCACCATAAGACCATAAACACAGTTTTAAGATTGGAGCAGACAACTTGTTTAGTAAAACATGACATCTTGCTTAGTACCATGGCAACAACTACTACTGGAAATCTTCCTCATAAAAAGGGGTACAGAAAAAAAGGAAGCAAACCAGCCAAAACACTGAAAATGTCAAATCCCAAGACTTCCATTTTAACAAAATATCTGTTCCTTCTTCTCTCAGTGTACACAGCCTTTAAGATGAGAAGTGAATCCTGAGACTGAATTTAGATGTTCCTGAAGGTGAAAAATTGCTTTCCCCCAATTTGGGAAGGAAAAAAAGTTAACGTGTCTGAAGGTGTTTCTGGTTCCTTTGATATTGTCTGTTCTGGTTTCCAGCTCCCAAAAAAAACAGAACAGAAGGAAGAAAAATACACTGAAGGAAGAAAGAGCAGGTTCTGTTCACAGCGCTGGGTCTCACTTGTAACACTACATCACAGGACAGATCTAGTAATTACTATCAAATCACTCTGGCAAACCTGTACCTGTGCAGTGCTATTTTGGGCACTGCTTTTAGCTATTTTATCATCACTGGTCATAGAAGCAGTATGAAATACAGCAGTATGAAAGAAATCATCTTGACTAGTCAAATAATTTTTTATAACATAACTACAACACAAGACAGGTAGAGAATGAAAAAGGTAGGCAGGGACAAGACATTAACTTGAGAAAGGGAGAAGATATAAAAATGTTACACCTTCTGCATTCAACAGAAGCTGGTGGGAACAGTTATGCTGCTGCATAGGGAAGAGCCAAGGTGACAGGTTTTCCTTATGAGGTGAAGCCACAATGGCCAAGCTTTTTCTTTCCTGCTTAGCTACAGCTCTGCTGTCACTGTCGAATCATGCTTTCTCAGGCAGGCTTACCAAACTATCCAATCCTCACAAAACCCCAAACCACCAAGCAAACAAAAAAAGCACTGAGGATCTGATGTGACTCTGAGAGAGTCAAAGCACTTGGACAAATCTGCTTTTACTTTTTTCTATAGAAGAAGCTCAAAAGGCTTTGAAATTCAGAAAACTGGCAAATTTTAGTGCAATATAAAACAGAAATGTAACTTCATACAAAGGTATAATCAGCTGTATCTACAACTTTTCCTGACTATTACATCTCTCTAGCCAGGTCCTTAAAATCCCAGGCTTCAACTCTGTTAATTAATTTCTGAGTGATAGCAAATCTGCTTGATGCTCTTTGGTCCCTTAGGAACATGAAAGACATTTCCCTTGTCAGAGGCTTGGCTACCTGTCCTGCTCCTGACACACATCTCTTATGCAGTACAAGTGACAGGCTTCATGCTTATGCCTACTGCACCATGAGGTCTCTCACCTCTTTCTTTGTGCAATAGCTAGAAAATTTAGAACATTAATCATCATTAGTAACTGTACATTTAAACAAAAAAAAATGAGAAGTTTAAGTTAGACTTTTGTTACCATGGCTGCCTTAGTGACATCTGCAGAAATAGAAGCCTTTCCTGATAGCATGATCTACTGCAAAGACAGGACAATCATAAAGTTAAACAAAATTGGAGCTATTAGTCTAGATTTGTGTCTTATATTACCCCAAGCAAATTGGTAAAGCTTAAAAAAACAAACAGCCCTGATACGAGAATTTTCTGTTCAGAGCTTTCCATATTTTCTTAAGCAAAACCAGATCTGTTTTCTCTTGTATTTGGTTGCTAATGGACCTAAAAGCTTTTTTCAGCAGGCAACAATTGCCATAATGCCTCTGCTACACCTCCTACATCAGCCCTACTATAGGGAATAGAATAGCACTCACCAAGAACCAACTCAATACCTGCTTTATTTCCTTCTACCCAGACTTGGGAAACACTATCTTCCTTTACGCTGCACAGACAGACCTCAGCCAAATGAATAAACTTCTTTTAAATGGGTAAAAAAAATCTGCTACAAATGGAAACTGAAGACCACAGGACCTCATTGATCATTTTCTAATTAGCATTGTACATTTCTTTCTACATATTATAGTAGGATAATTCTTACTGAATTACAAGATGTAATTATTTATATACTTTGATATGATAAGCACCTTTTGTAATATCTTAATATGTATTAGTGAAACCATTAACTTCATTGGCATGACCCTGTTTCAAATCCTATTTCGTATGATTTTACGTGTCCTTTGAAAGTTGTAGCTCCAAAATCATTAGTGCCTGATTTTTTTTTTTTTTTGTGGATTTACATTAATAACCTAAAAGCTTTTTCTGACTGATTCTGTATTCTAGGACTACTCTAACATTCATCTTTGGTAGACACACATCAACTGAAAATTGGTTCAAGACACACAAACACATGGGCCACTTTCAACTGCATCTACTGTCTTTCCAAATTCTAACCACAGGAAGTATTCAGTTAAAATCCTGAAGGGTGCCTGTCTGCCAAAGGAAGCCAAATTGATTTTACTTGGCTAACGAATGTCTAAAATCAAGAAAGAAAAATGCAGCTGAACATACTGAGCAACTTAGAACATCAAAGATTCAGGGTGATTACAATAGCTAATATAACAGATGTGCAAGACATCAGCTGTTCTATGTAACATTTTCTTAATGGGACAGAATTTTTTCTCTAGTCTCCAATAACTGGATCACGTACTCACTACTTAACAGTCTACAGAACACACAAAAAAGACTTATCTTTTAAGATGATGGATTTTAGGAATTAGATTTTATAACTTGCAATGGACAGCATTTTTATGAAAAATCCTTCCATTTGTAAGTAATTATTATAAATTCTTACCCTTTGAACTAAAATTTTGTTAGCAATACAAAATGGACATAAAGCTTTAGACCAAAATAATCTCTCTTTATCTTTTTGGTCTAAATAAAACCACAGAAGCGCTTAAATTAATTACAAAATATAGCATAAGATGCACAATACAATGTTCCTAAGTACAGCTTTGCACTAAACCAACAGTGATCATTATTTTCAGCAAGGGAAGAACTAAAACCTAAAAATGTGGTTTTAAACACAAATACATATGTTGCAGTTTATGTTCAATCTCTACTTATTACAAACATGCCATAGTGGTGCAAAGCCTCAAGACTGAATTTAATTGTTAAGACAGCAATCATTTTGGACTTACATTTCTAGGTCTCTGAATCGTCAGTGTAATTAAACTCTCACTAATTAGTTTGTAAAGGAAAATTCCAGAAAGCTATCCAGGTGGAAGTGAGGCAAATCATCTGTACTTGGGTCACTAAAGGAATGAATCACAAAAACGTAACAACTTAGAATTCCACCCTTACTAAAATGGCATTACTGTAAGACAGGTTCATGGGTTTTTTAGGAATTAATGACCCATAAATCCGTTACAGTAGCACCCACCTCTACTTCAGTGATCAGAGCTTTGGGTCCTCAAATATAAACTGTTGCCTGTGGAAAGCTTAGGGATATTTCTTAGGGAACACCATCAGCGAACTCTTTCCCCCCTCCCCTCTATCTAGAAGGAATGTGCAAATCCCATTGAAATAAGAGCTATGACAAATGCAGGGATAAACTTTTACTGGCAAGTAAAGTCACATTTACAAGGGCTAAATTTACCCTAATGTTTTTCATTGCAAAACTGGCATTTCAGATGAGAATTCAGGAGTAAGACAGACTGTATGCTATTTAGCCATCCTCATTCTTAAAAGGTTTGTTTTTATTATTACTCATTAGATTATTTTCAATGATATCTATTTTTGTTATAGTTCAAAATAACCACTTTCTTGAATGTTCACTGAACATTGGACAAGACTTCCATAAACTGCGGTACCAATTGAACCAAGAGTTAGTTATGTTATTCAAACTTTTAGGATGACTTCACAAAACTGCTTGCAATGACTTCAGTAAATAGATACTATTTTTATATATACATAATGAATATAGCATATCAGCAAACATACTTTTTTTTATTAAATACAAAGGGCTGTAGTTGGCATCAGTCTATTTAACACAAGCATAATACAATGTTATGCTATAGTGCCTAAGAGCACACTGCAAACAACAGACATCTGGTACAATTCCCATATAGGTGAGAAGCGAAAGCAAAATGGAAATGGAAGCCCTAGAATGTTCTTGGCTTCCACATTACACTGAGTATGAATGTAGAGGCCAAGCAGGGCTGGAGGCCACCTTCCTTTTGTGTTTTTCGCATAGTTACACTTCCTCTCCAACCCACAACATTCAAGAGCAGCCTCAGGACAGCAGTGGCCTGAGTCTTGGTCAGAGGAACTACAGAAAACCTATTCATGTTTGTCTTCTCAAGTTAAGAGGAAAGTAATACTACACTAAAGATGTTCTGCATCACTGAAAAATGTAAAGTGATTTCAGTAGTGCAAGGGTCCTTTCGTATTTAAACAGCATTTAATATGACTATACTCCAACCTAATCAAAGCCCAACATCAGTTTTATTATAAGAATGATCATTGTAGCCTTCCTCTTCTCTGGTTCTGAAGTGTCAATTATAACTTAAATATCTATACAACTTTAGGTTACCTATTATATGCAATGATGTTAAAGTAAAATCTTTAATTTACTTTACTTTTATTTAAATTAATTTATAGAATCATAGAATAGTTAGGGTTGGAAAGGACCTTAAGATCATCTAGTTCCAACCCCCCTGCCATGGGCAGG
>WYDI02002841.1:0-41843 GCA_009867235.2 Psittacus erithacus | reverse complement strand
GAAGTATTCCATACCATAGCACGTCATGTCCAGGGTGTGAACGGGGAGATACCCGGAAGGGCTAGCTCTCTCTCTCTGCTCGATCGGCTGAGGGCAACGGAGGCCATCGCCCCCGCCCTTTCGGAACGGCGCTCGCCTATCGCTTAGGACCGACTGACCCATGTTCAACTGCTGTTTCTTTGTGCTTAGAATAGATACTTAGTCACTGTCTCTTCCTTCCCCTTCATCAAGAGTTAAAAATAAACTTATAAAACAATGGCAGTATGAAACAGCTCACTAGCAGCAAAGAAGCTGGAAGCAAACTAGTGCTTAACCAGAGGAATTTTGCATTGGTGTCCCAGGCCTTAGAAGCCTTAGTAGCTGTTGGAAAATTTAAAAATGAAAAATGCGTATACAGTCTTTTCAGGAGAGATCTTCCTGTGAGTAATAAAAGCACCTTCCTCCTTTGGCGGAAAAGAGACTGGAAATTTTGGTCTTGCATTAGGGGATAATACCAGCTTTCTTAAAATATCATTTCAAAGCTGAATTTTCTCAATTTCTGCTTGCTTTTTAATTTTTTCCCCTGCTTTGTCCTATTCCTCTTTCCCATCTCCAGTCTTTCTCTAATATTCACTCCTGGCCCAAACTTGTATACAGCATTATAATAGCCTCATGTTATAAAACTGAAAATTTTAAAATGAAAATAATGATTTGTAATAAAAAGACTGACAGACTAATTATAGTATTGCATTAATTATTATCTTATTTCAGCTCTGTTCCTCTCACAGCTAATTCAGATCTGGGTTTTGGTGGTTTTTAATCCCTATTGACACTGTAATTTTGAGAGAGAGAATATGCTGGGGAACAATATGTACAAAATCGAGAAATAAAAATAGTCAGATAAACATTTGATTTCTAAAATGTTGCCTTGGAGATGTTAGTAATAGAATGCAAGTAGTTCTGTTTAAATATGATGCTTTGTGTCTCTTCTGCTGAGTTTAACACCTCTATACTATGTAATATAACTCTTAAAATCTTCCATTTCGGGATATTTTTATAACATGTACAAAATAGTGGTCATTAATTCAGAAATCTGTGCATTGTGCAGCTAAGTTGGTACCTCACTGATGCATTTTACATCCTGAGTTTTATTTTTTCCCTCCCCAAATGTGTGCAATTCTTATAATGATTAAGATAAAGATTGATGTCGGTGCTACAGTATAGCTTCAAGACTGCAATTTTAAGCTACTTTAGAAAAATACAATTCTTTAGACACAGTGAAGCTGAAGTTGAATGGAAGTCCTATTACTGGTGAATTACATGTAAATATTAATAAGGGAAGAGTTGAGGGCAAGTCCTGAGTTTGGGAAATTGAGCATGATAATTTCCTGAAATGATGTCTGTCTTAAAGATATGCAGATGCAATAATTTTCAGGTTTTATTTGAACTTTCAAGTGGTGTAGAAGGTGACTGGGTTAGTGTTTAAGCAAGAAAGTGCTTGGAAGTTTTGGCAAATTATCACTGTAATGGATGTATGATAATGAAGGAAGTTAAGTTGAAAGATGAATTGGACTGAATAACTGTTTCATTCAGTCATTTAGGCTAGGCTAGTTCCGTGGTTTGGTTGTTAGACGTCTCAAATTACATTGCCTTAGTTCCTGCTCTTGGTTGGCTGTCTTTGCATCTTAAATTCTGAGAATTAGTTTCTGATCGTTGGCTTTGTTTTACTTTTTCAGGATGCTTCATCCACAGACATCCGGAAAGCATATCGAAAGCTTTCACTTGTTTTACACCCAGACAAGAATAAAGATGAAAATGCAGAGACACAGTTTAGGCAAGTAAGTGCAATGTGCGGCGATAAAATTTTTAGGGAAAATAGAATCAGAATTTTTAATGATGATGTCGTTTCAGTAAGAACAATAGTACACCTTTGAAATGATGAAGTTGAACATTGAATTGCGTTTTTCCTAATGCATTGATAAAAAACAAGTACACTTTTTCAGAATTAACTTGTTGAATAACTCTTAATTAGTATTTACCTGTCATTGACATCAATTTGAACATAACCCTTAGACTTACACTCTTAGGAGGGTCATATGTTTTGCACTTTATGTAAGGCTGTTTATAAGTAGCTTTTTCAACAGCATCAGGGAAAAAATCTGATCAGTTCTCAGTGCAAGCCATATGTGGGCATAATTAATGAGAACATTCATATTAGTTTTTGAATATGTGCCTTTTGAATCTTTACAGAGTGAAACCGCACGACTCTTGTAATTAGCTCTGCCTTTAAAAATATACTTCGGATGACTAAATAGAGGCTACTTAATTTCAGTAACATCTTTAGGATGAAACAAATTATACCTTTTATTTTTAAGGTGTAACTGATACAAGACTCAGTTTGACAGATGCAAGGAGGGAAAAAAACAAGACTTCTGTAGGAGTTCCTTGTTTGTGTATCTGATGACACTTTGTGTATGAATGTGTCATTGTTTCTTTTGCATATTGAGTTTGCTTCTCAGTGTTGCAGGGGAATGTGAAAACTAGCAAAGGTCATTAGTTGGCAAACATCAAATATGATACTTCTGTTCAAAGTTTGTAATCTCTTTCATGTGTGGGTTTTTTTTTCCCCTCCTTCCTTTTTCTGGTTTTGTTTTAGTTGGTGGCCATCTATGAGGTTTTAAAGGATGAAGAAAGGAGGCAGAGGTGAGTTAATTTGCAGTTTCTTAAATAAAGCATTCGTGCCAGTGGTATATTTAAGTCCTATTTGACTTAATTGTAACTCTTCAGATGATTTTTTTTTTAATATAATCTACATTTGCAATTCTTATGTTTAATTAAAGATTGTATGTGGCTTAAAGTGGAAGCCGGTGTTTATTTTTGTGTTATACTCCTTTAAAACTGGTATCTGAAAAAACTTCAAAAGCTTGCTCTTATTTGGAGCAATTTTTTTAACACTTAACAATTATATTACTTTTTGTTGAGTTGTGTCAATTCTCATCACTTATTTTATTAAAACAGTTAAATGGTTGAAATTGCAGGCCACTGATTTAGTTGTCAGTCGCATCTCAGTGTATTAATAAAATTTATATCCTGAGGTTTGTAGCATGATATTCAGGGATTATTTCCAGTGTACATCTTCAACATTGTTTTCTGTTGCTTACTTAGTTGTTTTTTTCTTTCAGAGGTATTATTTATAATACTGTAAACTTTGGTATAAATATCATAAGTTTTTAATAGGTAATAGTTGTCCTTGCTGCTTCAGAAGTATGTCCAGCAGTACCTGGAGGGGATAGAATTAGTAACTGAAAACCTGGGGCTGAGCTGCTTTTTGGAACATTGTTTTAAATTATTTTTTTAATTTTTTTTGAGCTGATGAGCATTTAATGATTATCTGGGACACTTGAAAGAGTTTTGCTTTTGGGTCGGAGTTATAGTAAATCACCTTTTGGCTTACAAGTATTTAAACAGGGCTTCAGGAGGCATTTCTTGAAGGGTTATTGGCTTTGTAAATGTCTTGGCAGGAGTCCAGGTTTTATAGTACAGATTATCTACTTTTTGATAATCCTCTCTTGAAGTGTCATGAAAATGTACTTAATAGAAGTACTTTTAGAAATTTGGTGGGGTTGGTTTTTTTTTTTTCCTTTTTCATCTCTCGGGAGAATTTCATTGTGAAATTCTACTCAAGGAATGTTTTTTAAAAAAAATATGTTAAAGTGGTTTCAGACCACTTGAAAAGTGAGTTATCCCCCAAATTTTCCCACCTTTTTGTTTATAACATTGTTTACATCTACTTTCTGGTATTGTCTTTCTGGAACTTAGTTCCAGCTTGGAATCCCTAGGAATTTCCTTGCAGCTGTAATAGCAGCTTTTTGCATGGAACTGTGATGCAGTAGCTTGTAAAACTTAAGCCTTTTTAAGTTTTAAGTTTTTAAGCCTTGCATACGTTGTGAATATGAATGACTTAACCCAGCTTGTTTGCAAGAATCTTGTTAATTAATGCAGCACAATGATTACAAATGAGAAGTTAAAGCAGTGGTAGATTGTTCTCGCTTAGATTGAGTTCACTGTCAGTAGCTTGTTTTGTACATAGTATCGTATCTTTCTTGCACAGTGTGGATGTGTGGTTGATATTGCCTCTATAATTGATTAAATAGTTTACCTTCAGAGAATTTTCTGGAAATAATAGGCAGAGTTTAGAAATAACATGTACAGTAGCATAGCTGTATGGTGTCATTGCTTTGAGAAAACCTTTATTGGTCAGATATATTACATGGTCGACATTCTTAATGATAAACTCTCAGTTGAGCTTGTAAATGGAGGGTGGTCTGTGCTGTACCCTGTAAGGCATTGTTGTAGCATGTCTTTAAAACAAGCCTTAAGTAAGTGTGCTAGGAGCTGCTCCCTCTCTAATATTGTTTGTGTTATAAGGCAATTCGTGAGTTTCTTGGCAGAAGAAAAGGGAGAATTATTGCTTTTTTTGCGATCTTCCTACTTTAGATGTTGATACTTGCCTATGCATTGTGTGAGGTGATAGGTGTAGTGAAAAGAGGCTCAAAGGTTACTGTCTTCCCCATGTACTGGGGAGAAACTACACTGCACCCTTTGTCTCTCAGAGCTTATCAACTCAATTTCATCCTGGTTTTGGAGACACTTATTTGGATCTGCTGTAACAAAGTTTTCTGCCAGGTTTCCCCCACCACCCCAGACAGTGTGGTAGTTTTTAATCTGAAATAACTCAAAGACCTGATGGGATGAGAAGGAAGTAAGTTCTATTTCTTACAAATTAGTCAGTAAGGAATTTTGGCATTTTTGCTGGAAATCCCTTCACAACCGGACACCTAAATGGGTTGGGGCATGGGATTATACCACCTTGAGAAGAGTGAGCTGCGAGCTTCTGCTTCTGAACAGTGAAATCAGTTGTACCTGCCTCTTACTGCTCATATCGAAAGTGATGTAGGCCAGCACTGGTCCTGATGTGCATACAAAGTGGAACCAGCAAAGGCAGGAATAAGGTCCCGCACTCATTGAGTGAATGATGAACTCACTTTGAAACAATATAACTGTGTCTAATTAGACCTTTCCTCCATGTCTTGGTGAATGGCAGAGGTGTTAACTCTATGTGTATAAAGAAACAGCGTTCTAAAAAGCCAGATCTGTTGGCCACCTGTGTGTGATTATTTCTCTAAACTCTTTGTATTTTCAGATTTATCAGTAAATTTTTACTTTATCTGGTGACAGAAGCTTTTCTTAAAACATCACAATTTTTCTACTGACAATTGTAATACAGGGCTTTAAAATTAAAATGTGATTTGCTTTTTTGGGAAAGTTGTATAGTTGCTTGTGAAATATTCTAATATTAGTAGTAGAACTACACAATATAGTAGTATTACCTTGTTAGTAATTTTATCTTACACACTGACTTATACATAACCAAAGCATTCTAATGTTCTAACATTAAACATACATGCAGCATTGTTTAATATAAAGTGCTTAAGTTAAATGTACATGTGGCAGAACACAATGTTTTATGTTTTGTATGCACACTGCAGAGTGCAAAATTCTACGTAAAAGTGTATCTCTGGGGAATGGAGAGAGAGGTGTGTTTCCTGAAATGCACTTTACTTTAGGGCATTTATTGGTAAATCAACTTGACAATGATAAATTTTATTAGCCTTTGATTATTTTTAATTTATGGAACAGGAGATAGTTTTGCACACTTCTATTAATTGTAATTAGTCAAAAATCTTACACTTTCATTTCATTGTTTATTACCATTTTAAGGAGCTTTTATAAGTTACCAAGCCTATTCTCTGTAACAAAGTAGGCTTGATTACAGGAAGCATTTGCAAAGGAATCAATATATACTTGTTTAGAGTAAGAAAGGTGTTTATCTTAGCTCTCATTATAATGAAATGTCTGTATTCATAGGTATAAACTGTTCTGGCTGATGTTGCACTGGATGTCTTTGACATCTTGAGGAGAAAAGGCCCCAAAAAAAAAAACACCAGTGCAGTCTTCCCATAGTTCAGAATAGATCTCATTAATTCAAGGTTACAGGATATAAACTATATCAGATCTCTAAATTATTTGAAATATGACATAGAGGGAAGAGTAAATTATAATTATATTAAAATAGATGATATTGTAATTAGCTACTACAGTTAATGGAGCCTTTTTTTTTCTTGCAATGTAATTGATTCTACAAAGACCTCTAAAAACTATTTAATGCAACTTTACAGAAGAATGAAATTTTAATAGTACTGCAGTTGGTTACTCGTGAGTACAAACCTAACAAGTCTGTGGTACTCAGTTCTAAAGAAATAAATAAATTCAACCTAAGTTATAACAGGGGATTTTTTTGTCTTTTTGTTCCTGTATTGGTGCTTTGGGGTTTTTGTAGCTTGCTGACTGCTGCATTTCGGACAATTGGCAGATATACTCGTATGTCAGATTTGTTGCATTCTGTATGCGTATGTCTGAGGAAAAAATACTGCAGATGTATTTTTCTTCCTTTTTAGCTTGATTTTTTTTTTCCCTTACCTAAGGTAGCACTTAATACAGGTTGCTGAAAGAATGCTTTGTAATTAAATTTTGAATGTAGTTCTTGATGCACATGGATTAATAAGTATCTTCCGTAGTTAATGTAGGTTTCTATAAAGAAATTCTTTAATGAGAAACTTGCTTTTAATTAGACCATGTCCTAAATTTGGAAATCAGGATTTTAAAATTATGGGAAGCTTCTGAGTTTCAGTAGGATCATTTTCCAGTTGAAAACCTGAAAATCATTGATATCTTTATTTTTCAAATACAGAGCTTAATTACTATTGAAAGCAGTGATTTATCTTTTAACAGTATATATTCTAAAAAGTGGGTTATAATAGAAGCTATCTTCCCTTAAAATGGCCAGTCGTGTGAGCCATAATGCTCATTGATAGTAAAATCAATAGAGCATTGATTCTGAGACTTAATCCTTGGAGGCTGTTGTTCAGAACAGCAGACGTAGCCTAGTAAATACCGAGTGCTGTTTAAAGTGTTTAATGCAAGAGGCTCTGCTGTCTTAATTTATTTTTTTTTAACAGATAATTTATAATAGAACATGGTTGTCAAACGTCAGTTTGCAATCCCATTTTACATATTGTTGTATTGGACCTTATTTAATCAGTAGCCACATTTTCAGTACATAAATTAGCAAGCCTTAATATTATAAGAAAAGCAAGTACTTAATAAATTTATAGGAGTATTACAAAAATTTTATGATTTTATGTATATTTTTCTGAAGCTTTCAAAGGAAGAACATCTGTCGTGAAATCTATCAACCTAATGTGTTTTTAAAATGAAGTTTGTTTTCTGAAATATTTTCATGTATTCTAACAATGTTTAGGGAATGCATTATTACTTCTAAAATGCTAAAACTTCTACTCAATTCTTGAACAAAAAGTTACATAGAAGTTTTAGTTTTGAAGTAACATACTGAGCCATTTTTCTGACCAGATTTTGTGTTAAGGCATCTGTAGTTAATTTGTTTTGACTTACTGGAAAGGAAAAAGGTTACTTCAAATTTTACAATAATGGATATTAATCTTAGTAGTCTTATAATTTGCATAGAAGATAGAATTTTATATTATGAATTTTACTGTGGTAGCATTCAGGGCACTGAAGAATCCTGCATGGTTAAATCTTCTGTGTAGAAATAATGGTACCAGTTTGAACAAATGTTTTACCAGAAGTCAGCTTTTCTAGATATGCTGAATTAAAGTATATATTTTTAATTGAAAAGCTTTGCCTCTTTTTCTGCTTAAAAAAATGAATTTACTTGTGGAGAATTTTTTTAGTACATCTCCAAGGTATCAATTTAATAACTATCAAAGTAGCTAGTGCAGTTGTTGCATTTAAATTGATTTACATGTCAAGACTGGCAGTTTAGCAGCTGCGCTATTATTCCTGGATTGGTCAATTTACTTGAGAAAAACCTACTACTGAGTTCTACTGACCTGCATGACAATATAGGCTCTATTTCTATTCCTGTAATTAGGCCTGCGACTAACTCAGAATATTTTTAATTAAAATATTTTGGTCAATGTGTTGCACCAAATTAGGCCTTTCAGTGCAGATTTAATTCTGGAAATGGTGTGATTAGAATATGTAATGAGTTGTGTTCAATTTAAGATTAACAGGTTGTGCATCTTGAACATACGGGTTTTTGAGTTTACTGTAGAGGTTTTTGTTTGAAACTTTACTTTCCAAAGTTAACAAATAGGAAAATCTGTTTTGCATGTCTGTGGCTTGTTTATTTTTAAATTGATGGTAACATACTGTAAATAAAAGACCCCAGACATACTAAGATATTTCAAGACATCTGTGTGAAGAAAAACAGACAAATTGTCAGAAAATGGTTTCTGTATAGTCAGTGGTGTTAGTAAAATTAAACAGTTTTAAAATAGATTGATTTTTGGTGACAGCTTTTCAAATAGAAAATCAAAATCATCTTGCTGTGGTGAACTTTGTTTTCTAACATCAAAATCAAGCCTTTAACTTAAAATTCATATCTGACACAGAATTGATGTTAAAACGCAGCATTTTTACCTAATGGATATTGTGCTACTAAAGGACAAAATGAAAGCAAAAATACCTCTCCCCTCCCCCAACACTTGTGCTTTTAATTTGTAAAAGAAAAATGGGTTTCTCTAGTGTTTGACTTTTGTTCTTTGCTACCTATTTAGTAGTGTGTGGTTTGTTATTTACTTCTATCATGGAGACCTGCTTGCTGATTACTAGGCAGGTAGGACACAGCTACATTTCTAGGAGTCTGTTATTTCAGAAGTGAATGAACTGGAGGGTGGGTGGGTGTTGCAGGAGCAGTCAAATCACTTTATTTATTTATTTTAATTGCAAAAGACTGGATACATTTCCCCAGCATTTGGTTCTGGATTCTGTTTGTTTCCAGATGCAAGCTTAGCAGCTGACAAAACAAGGCATTGCTCTAAAACCAACCCCCAAACAAAACCAAAACCAAAAACAAAATACAACAAAACCCAAATGATCTTTAGTGTGTGTATTATTCAAGCTGTCTGTGGATTATCATCTGTTTTGTTTTATAATTGGATGGTTTGGCTTACTTAATTTTTAGCTCTCCATGAAAGCCTGTTATATTTGCTACTGTAGGTATGATGATATTCTGATCAATGGACTACCAGATTGGCGACAGCCTGTATTCTACTACAGGCGGGTGAGAAAAATGAGCAATGCTGAGCTGGCATTACTCTTGTTCATTATACTCACAGTGGGTCATTATGCTGTGGTTTGGTCAATCTACCTGGAAAAACAGCTGGTAAGTATTGGTAATAAATCAAACTTGCTTCAATTATTAAGTATGGAATTTCCTGCAGAAGTTTGCGTATTATAGGGATCTCTTCTACTTCCTTGGTTTTGAATTTGGATTTTTCATATTTTAAAAGGGTTATATTTAAGATGGTGATAACTATAGAATGAACTACACAGAAATAGTAATGTAAAAACTGCTTAATTTTTCTACAGTTGGTAATTACTAGCAAGAGATGGGTCTTTATTTAACTGGAGGGAAGAAGAGGAAGAAAAACTCTTTTATCATCTGTTGACACAGAATCGTATGCTACTGTAGTCATGTCTATGGTTTTCCTAAAAGATGTTTAATCAGTTTTCATTCATTTGAAAGTCATACTTGCTTTGCCTTTGTTCTTAGCTAGATGCTTTTTTGCTTTGGGTTTTTTGTTAACAGGATAGGCATTGGTAAGCAATATAAACCACATTATTTTTTGATTTTTTTTAAATTTTTTGTCATATAGAGATCTATTGCTCTTCGACTAGAAAAAAACCTAAGCATAATTTGAAAAATATTCATACATTAGCATCTATTTACTTTTTTTTTTATTTTCCACTGCATTATTGAAGTTGATGAATGAGAAAGAAGGCGAGTTGAATGCTTTCTCCCCTTAGAAAACTTTGATTGCTATGGAGATACACATGAGTGACAGAACTGGACTTCATGTGTGTTTAAAGACTGGATACCATGGCAACAGTTATTGTTAAGATAGATCATTTTACTTAATCATGTAGGACCCCTAGATACATTTGCATAAATGCTACTCTACTGTTTACCCTTCACAGAAGAGTCCCAGTAACATTTGTGGTTTACATGCTAATGATAACCTGTAACCGTAGTTCTTTCTACATCAAGGATGAACTGCTTAGCAGAAAAAAGAGGGAGAAGAAGAAAAAAACAGGCGGCAGGGGTACAGATGAAGCCAAACTTGCTGCTCTAGACAAAAATGAAAGGTGGGAAGGAACTTTTTTGTTTTCTGCATTTTAAATCATTTTATCAGCGGCTGGTTTAGTTCTGTCATGTTATCCTTGCATCTCTGAAATACTTTATGAGAAAAACAACTGTATTTATAGTAACAGCAATTGCTGGTATAAAGTGTGCCAGTGTAGATGTGTTTTCAGCTTTTGATTTGAGAGTGCATGTGTGGTGTTTATTCAGCAGATCAACAATAATTGAAAGATTAAGGCTGAATTAATGATATCTGGCTTATAGAAGGGTGTGTTATTTCTACAAGTTGATTTCAGGAAATTTTACAACTTTTTCTGTCTTTGAAGATTTTTTTTTTCCTTTTATTACAATTAACAATTTTCAACTTATTTATTATCATACAAAGCAAGAATTTTTAATGGGGTATTAATGCTTGTCTGATTTAATGCTTTTTATCTGATTAACTTAAAAGCAAGTGTTGGTAAAGGCTTCTAACACCATTGTTTGTTAAGAAACATGTAGGCAAATAGTGACTTTCAGGACACTCCAAAAGACACCACCATTTCTTCTATTGATTCATAGAAAGAAATAAAGGGTTTAAATAGTTCACACAGCAGGGGCATGAACTGGATCAATGCAGGATGGAGATCAGAGACCATTCTGCCTGTTGTCTTTCCTGATGACATCAGTGAGTAATGCTCCAGTGAACTGCAAATGACATTAATTTTTATGTATTGTTTTGTTTATGCTACAGTCTTCATATCTGGTTGTCAGCACTTGTGAACACTTGGTTGAGGCTTGAGGTTTTTTCCAGGGATTTGTTTGGTTTGGGTTTGTTTTTTTTTGTTTGTTTTTTTTTTTTTTTTTTTTTTTCCCAAACTGAAGTGATTATGTGGCTTAGGAATTTATCTTCTTGAAAAGCCCTTTTTAAGAGATTAAAACACAGCGATGATTAGAAATGAGCTGTTACATATTTTTAATTGAATATTCAAAATGTATTTTTAATATTATGCAGCTACACGCTTTTATAGGAGTTGACAAGTGCTAATCATCTTGATGGGTATGGTAAAGTTCTGACTTTATGATTGTGTGGAAGTAATGAAAAACTTACAATTTTATTTAACTGCAGAGTACTGGACAAACCACAGTGGCATGACTTACTTCCATGCAAGCTGGGAATATGGTTCTGTCTCACTGTGAAAGCTTTACCTCAGCTGTTCCAGGTAATAGTAATGATTTTAAGTTATATTACTTTATTTTTCTTGATGGTGTTATTATGGATAATCAGATGCGTAGCACTTGTTCTTACAAATTTTTTTACTCAAGCGCATAGCATGTATGTGTGTATATATATGTATAAAAATTACTCTTTGGATGCAAATATATTATCATAAGTTCATCAAAATATGAATATGTTCAAAATGTACATTAATCTTAATGTGCTAGAGAATTCAGCAGCAGTTCCTGTTAGGCAAAATTACAAGAATATATTATGAAGAGGGGTGATATATATATATACATGTAAAAAGACATTGGTATTCCTAATGTTATCAAAAATATTTTTATCTCAAATAGGCAAATGCTGTGCTTTCACAGCAAGTGTTAATGTCATTTAAATTTTGGGGAACAGTGAAATTACTTCTTCTGATTGAGGTTTTTTTTAAGTCACTGGTTAAAGATGTAAATCAATACCTGAAAATACTACTAAGGGTAAAGTAACAAAGGTATAGTTGTAACTTATAAAAGTAAATGTGGCAGATTTGCCCATGGTTGTGCAGTTTTGATTTAATAATCTAAACTGTAAAATTTATTTGATATTCAGCCAGTGTAAATGTTGTCAGATCTGTTATCAGAATGACTTTTTTAATATGACATGGTCTTTCTTTTCATTTCCCTTGAATGTATCCATTTAGTTGTAGCACCCTTGTCACTAATGAATATGGATCAGGGAATGCAAGGTGGATTTTACTTTGGTTTACAGAAACATTGAGTATTAATTTTGAAGTAGAAATAGCATCAGTGTTCAATTTCTGTTTGTGTTCAAGCTGGAAAAAGCATATAATTCATAATTCCTAATACGTTAGCAAAAGGCTTATAGAAATTATAAAGTCTGGTCTTTCAGCACCACGGCCTTTAACTTTTCCTACAAAGAGATGCAAAAATTAGTATCTTCCTCTTTTAAAAGTTTCACCAGAACTGTGTGGCTGTTTTATTAAAGAAACCTTTCCTTTTTGCAAGTTTTTAAAGCAGAAATGATGGTGCTTAATTAAATCAACTGTTGTGTCCAAATTAAGCTTTGATGTTCATCCCTCATTTTGGTTAGTCAGATGGAAAAGAATTTAGTTCAGCAACTGCTGTTGCTGCATTTTTGGAATTTTCGTAATTATCCAACTTTTTTTGTCTTAATTGCAAAATATTCCAAATACTTCTTTCAATCAAAGTTTTCTCACTTTTTATTTTAAGATAGTCTGTTAAGAAGCCAGTTTAACAGGTTTCAGGTTTGCTCATCAATAATCAGATCCTGTCTCAGCCAGAATAGGCAGAAAAGATGAACACAGCAAAAGTGGTTTTGCACTTTGTAGATACCTAGCCAATACCCCTTGTTGTGGATCTTAAATTCATTAAATTAATAGTAGTGAAAAACCAAAAACCCTATCTAAACTGATGGAAAATTGGAAACAAACAAGCAGGGATTTCGTGGCAGGGGAAGCATGATGTGATGTTGAGGAATTGAGGACAGGACAGATATGGAGCAAGGAGGATGCAAAGAGATGTGGTTCTAGAGTAAATTGCACCATACATGAATTATACTACAGCTTAACTCCAGGGTTTGTTTTGTTGTTGTTTAAGGTGACCTGCTAATTGCATAAGTTAAAATGCAATAAAATACAAGTATCCTTCAATATTAAGAATATTCAGGACTTCAGATAACTGAAATAAATTACTGTAGCTTATTAGCTAACAATACTTAAAGAAGTATTATCTCATTTGAAGAGCATGAGAGCAGCAGTGACCTCATGCTGGTGACTTTTCTGAAATGACAGTGCAGAAGATAGTTATTGTACCTAGCTGGACAGGAACACTTCTGGGCTCCTTTTAAGTTGTATTTAAGGTTTTAGCAAGTTCTGCCCTAATTGAATTACCAAGGTAATAGCAAAAAAGTGGCTGTTCTTACATGATTATAACCTGGTACAGTGGTCCTGTTTTGAACATAAGTGCTTTTCTCTTCAGTAATACACTAACATAGGCTTGAGATTTCAGTGTTTCACACTTCTAGTATAAATAGAATCACTAAGGCAGCTTATCTAGAAGATAAGACTCATGCTGATATTGAGTAGTGTTATTTGTGCTAGTTACACATGCAAATTATTTAACAAGGTGTTACAGTGGTTGACATAAGGATGGCTGCTACAGATTTTTGTTTATCAAGTTAATCTAAATTATTTCTTCAGTCACTTTAGAGCAAACAAATTATTTTCAAAGTTGGCTGTCATTCATCTGCAACTAATTCTGCCAATTGCAGATTAACTTCTAAAAATGCATCCATATTTAAACGAACTCTGTTTGGGACAGGAAAGAGTAAGAGTTAGCAATACTTTTAATGAAATGTTGCTTCTGCCACTGAGTTTTTCAAAACCCCAGCAGTGAAATCGCTGAACTACTCCCAAATTAATGAAACAAAACCACCTGCCTGTGTACGCAAGTTCTTCCTTGAAGGAAACTTTATTTAAAAAAGGAAACAAACAAAAACCAACCCCAAAACAAACAAAACAAAATCAAAAAACCAACTCAAACCCTCAACAAAACAAAAAACACAGGGAGAGATCAATTTAAACTTTTTGTCAATTTTTGTATTGATTCCTTTTACTTAGCATCCATCTCTCCCCCCCATTAGTTAATGCGGATATTCTACTTGCAGCAGCTCTCTCTGAGGATTCAGGTTGCTGAGCTTCTGTCCATGCTTGGCTCTCATTTATCCAATTGTGTGTCTTTCTCCTACTTCCCTTCCTTCTTCAAAATGTCAGATTTCAGAAGGAGGCACTTAAAATAATTAAGGTGGGCCTTTACTGAAGAAAAATGCTCTGTTTGCATGCCCTTCTGATGGCCTGTGCTATTTTATCGTAGTGTACATTTTATGCCAAGAAACAGGAAAAAAAATGGGTGAGAGGGGGTTTGGGGCAAATAAAAAATGTTTTTTTTGGGGTTTTTTTTTTTTGTGTTTTTTTTTTTTTTTTTTTTTTGTTTTTTTTTTTTTTTTTTGTTTTTGTTTTTTTTTTTTAAACTGTTGACAATTGTATTTTGAGAGAGCTTGCGTAGGTTTTTATATCCACACATTTAGTTTAGTTAAGTTTGGGAGTGAAAACAGCATCTTTAAGCTTGTTTTAAGAAGCAAAGGGAAAAGAACACATAAAATGTGTCATAAATCAAATATCTCTGATGTGAAAGAAACATTAAGTGGAGTGTAAATTACATTGACTATTATCAAGCCTAATTCTTGTAATGTAGGCTCAAGAAAAAAGATAAGGAAAGAATGCAAATTGTTTCGAAGGTCATTTATAGTTTCCTCTTTCATGAGAATGCCCAGGAAGAAATCTGTATGTTTCAGAAAATACATAGAAGAAGAATTAAAAACCCACCCAACTTTAATTATAATGCTTATTGGAACTGAAAATTGTTCTTAAAAAAGTTAACCAACCAAATATAGTGTGCAAGAATTGAAGTTCAAATGGTGAATGTAGTACAGAGGACACAGTTGTTTTAAGCGAACTTTCATTTTGTGGTAGAACAGTCATATGTAAATTGCAGTTTATTCCCAAAACAGCTTATGAGAGATTTTTCTTTGGATGTACAGACGTAAGACTTAAGCAAAGTCTTTTTTAAAAAAGTTAATTATTCTTCACAAAGTATTTGCTTCAGAAAACTGAAGATAGGAGTGTTTGTTAATGTTCTGTCAACTACTTTTCCTCCACCTTGATGGGGTGAAGCTTAGCAATGAATGTCTTTATTTTTACACCAACTTAAAATTAATACTAGTCAGCACTATGATGTATTTTTGTATTAGTTAAATAATTTCTGGAAGAACTTCTGGTGGCTTGCCAATAACGAGAAGGCAGTTCAAGCTCAGTACGTAGTAGTACCAGGTATGACCTAGTGAAATTATCAACAAAGCTTTCAATTACAATTGAAACTTTTGCTTATGGAGACCTTTGTGTCGTGTGAAGTGAATTAAAACAAAAAGGCCAGTAATTTATTTTTATGTAGACTACCAGATGGTAATTACTGTAGCTGATTTAGTAGCCTGGAACAGATTCAAACTAGTGACCCAGAGGTGTTTAATTTTTTCCTCAGGTTTTCTTTTAATTCATGATTACATTTCAGCACCTGTTTAGAGATGGTTCAGCTTTGGCCTTAAATGGATTGGCAATGTGTCATTAAACTCAAGAGGCTTTGCCAGCAGGGCATCTCCTTTGCAAAGTTAGCTTTTAAGTAAGATTTGTTTAGGTCAGCAAACATTTATGTAGGTTGTTTTTGTCTTCACGTATTACTTTATTATAAAATCATTGTGGGAGATTAAAATAAAATTTACTGCGTTTAATAACATATGCCCTAAAATGAGGTTTTTGGAGAAGATTTATTCAAGTCAGGTTAAATATCTCCTTAATACCCCGCTTTACAGGGTTTTAATGTGTTCCAAGTTACTGTACAGCACCAATGTTGATATAAATTGTGGGGAGTGAGCAATTGCAGGATGTGTGGCACGAGTGATTGCCTATTTGCTCTGTTTCTTGCTATTTTGCAGCTGTTGGAAGAACCAAAGTAGGGATGAAGCACTTGACCCTGAGGTCAATTAGAAGCTTAGAAGCAGGTCAGAGGAGAGTGGATGGTAAAACAAGTATTCTGGGTGTATGCAAGTGAGCAAAAATAATTTGTGTCTAACAGAGTACTGACTGAGACTCTGGAAACAAAATGTGCTTTGCTGCATAGTAAAAGTTCTAAGTCAATGTAAGACACTAAAGAAACTGGCCTTTAATAGCCTGCTGTTCTGTAACAGAATTTTGTTCTGCTCCTTTGAATTACCGTAAGTCTGCGTATCCCAGCACACACATTAGAGGAGCATAGCTCCAAGAGTAGGTTGTGTATGAGGCAATACTGCTTCTCAGTTAATGGTGCTGTTCTATTGTGGTGTGAGGCTTTGTGGGTTGTGAATGGGTCCCAGGGAGGCCTTGCAGCATTGGCCTCAGTTTCCCCTTTTGCCCAGCTTTGCTCCACCACTCTGGATGTGGAATACCCAACAGATGCTGCAGAGCACAGCCTGCATCCAAGGCTTGGGAGCCATGCTTCAACTGCCTACAGGCTATACACAGCTGACAGTCCTGGCCACAGGATATTCCTGGTATTATTTCAAGGCCAAAGCATGATTTTCTGGTTATAAAGGAGGAAGTAATGCAATTCGTATTTATTTGCTAGCTTACCTTTGAGAAACATGTAAAAATGCAACAGATAAAGATAAATCATAATGTTTAACTTTTTTTAACATTATTTTTTACCAAAGCATGTTGATATCACTAGTTTATAAAACCATCAAAAGAGTGGTTTTGCTGTCGTATAATGGATGTCATTTTTATTGCACAGAAATAGCAAATCGAGGGATGGATGTTGCTGTAATTTTAATTTGCCTCATTTTCCCTGTGTGTTTTTGTACAAATTGTATAAGAACACTACTCAAAAAAAACCCCAAAATTAGTTCAGGAACTTCATACAGATATTTCTCTTCAAGTCTATAGATTGATTTAGTAAGAATTAATGCAGAGAAAATTATTTCAATATACTGATTTTAAGTATGCTTGTGGGAAAGTTTCCAGTTAACTGTGAATTCTGAGGGGATACTGATTTTGCTTTTATCAGTCCCTCACCTAGAGAACTGATATGTGAAGCTGATTCTATCAAAATCTATAATGAAGATTCACATATGGCCAATACAGCAGGTTGTTTCCAACATTTGCCTTGTTTCTCCTAATCTCTAGTCTTTCTGAGGTAGACCACAAAGCCAGGAAGATTAGCTGGAGGGAAAAATAACCCTACAACACAAACAAAACAACAAAACCTCATCACCCTACCCAAGAGTCAAGGATAGGCCAAAGTGAGTGAGTCTTACTTAGAACTAAGTTTTTATGCCAGAATTAGTACAGTTTGAATAAATAATACATTTGTCGATTTAAAACCAACAAACAACAGTCCCCCTCTGCCAAAACCTCCAATCAAAGAAAAAAACCCTTAAACTTCCAGTATCTAGAATTTCTGTTTTTCTGTATAACTCAAGTGCAGCTTTGTCTTGGCAATCTTAAATTTATTGACACAAGACAATGCTAAAATAAAAAGGAACTAAAATACAAGATTTCTTTTCACTGTTCTTCATTCCTTCTTATGGTTAAAATATTGAAAATAATTAAGTGTTTGTATGTTGATTTTTATTTTTCTTTAACACTTTTTGAAATATTTTGGTTAACTGTGAAGATAATCACAGGAACTTCCTATACATGGCAGATGAAATATAATTAGGTTATATTCTATATATAATATATATATATATAAAAAATATAATTTAGAAATACTAATACCAGAATATTGCATTTCAGATATACTCTTTTTTTCATTCTGTTCCTTTTTGGAAAGTGTACATTTGAAATCATAGTATAAAAGACCAGCACATATTACCCCTCTTCACTATTCTTTTTGCTTAACTATATGCATTATCGCTTTGATGGTGAAGAGAAGTAACATATCTGTGTTCAAACTCCTGCAAATGAGAGCAAAATATTTTTGATTAGATAAGGTGGAGCTTTTAGTTAGAACAGTTCCAGCTGTATTTATATATATATGGATTTTTATATATATATATAAAATAGGAAATGCTTATTACCTATTAATGGTGATCAGGTCTAAAATGTTGATGTGCACATTTTGAGCTGTTTGGGAAAATATCTTCTAAAAGAAAAATCATTACTGAATCCTGGGGAAGGAGCTTTAAATTGAAGGAGGCTGTATCTATACTGCCAGTGGTTTTAGGGCCCTAAAATTGAAGCAAAGTGACTACTTGAATTTACCACTTTGGAAAGTAAAAATTCTGAATAAAAATCTGTTTTGAAATACTCTGAGTACCACAACTGAATATGCTTGAAAATTAATATTCCTGTTTAGACTGAAACTATTGAAAACTAACAAGGAGTAAATTGAAATGTGCTTATTTATGTTAAGACAGAAGTTTCTTCAAATAACTTCTATTTTAAACTGTCTTCCAGTGGGTTTTGTTGTGTTTTTTTGCTTTGGTTTGATTGTTGGGTTGTTTTTTTGTTTGGTTTGGGGGTTTTTTTGGTTTTGGGTTTTTTTTGTGGGTGTGTGGTTTTTGTTATTTTTTTTTTTCATTTTCACATATAAGGTCTAATACCCATCTAGTTTGTGTCTGTGGCTTAATCTTTACTCAGGTATGTCTTTTAATTTCTCCTTACAACCTGTAGAGCCATTTCTAAGGCTTTTGTGGGAAGCAATTCATTTTCAGATCTTCAGAATCCATCTTGATTTTTTTTTTTCCTGTTCTTTTTTCTTTGCTTTACTTCCTACATTTTTGTGTGATCCAAAATGTGCAGTCTCCCCTTTTTTGTGATTATGGTACCAGCCATAACAAACTGTGATTAATAAGATAAAAGACTAATGTTGTCTTTGTTACCTGCATATTACTCCATTTGCAGTGATAATCCGTTTTATATTTATAAAGCAACAATACTGCTAAATTTCATTTACGTGCTTCTGAATAGTTTTCTTTGTTGTTCAGCTATTGTGTCTCATTTTCATCTGAGCCACATTTCCAATTGTTCCATGATTGACATGCTGGAGAGATTGACAGTTACCCCCTGGTGCCTGCTGTCTGGAGATCCCACAAGCAATAATGGATTTTACACCAGAATTTAGCATCAAATATTGGCTTTCAGTGTCAAATGGGTTAAATTTAAATGCCAGTTAATTGCAGCCATTTTGAAATCATAGCCTTAAACAAAAGCATTTTTTGGATATCAGTATGTCTGAGTCCTGTGTATGCCACCCAGCACAAATGTCTCAAACTTACAGCAGAAGTTAACCATTACATTTATGTCTGTCTCTGTTTCTTAATTATGCAAGTAGTTCTAATCTGGAGAGTACAAGAGAAGTTTCCATATGCAGTAGGGAATTCATATTTCAGGTAAACCAAAAGGGAAACCAGTGCTGATCCTAATTTCTTAATTCAGTTTTCTAGCACAGAAAATGAGTGTGTTTCCTCAAAGTCTACATATTTGTTGTTAACAGTAGTCCTCCTGTACCTACACGAGGTTTATTTTTTTGTTGGCTTTTTTTTAGCCCCAATTCTATGAAAACCACCAAAACCCTCTTCTTCCCTGTCCCCAAAATGAGAACTGAAAGCATGTTGCTGAGTTGTGTTGAGATGAGTTCCTCTCATCTGTTATGTTCCAACAGTGAAAAGTTATGTAAACTCTTTAAAATTCCTTCTGTGCGCAGTGGTATCCTGCATAAACCTGGTAGGGAAATGTAAATTCCCATTTCCTGTACCCAAATGTAAAGACAAATAGAGAGTAAGAGGTATTTTGAAAGAGATCAAACCTTACTGATGTTTCGTGGCAATTTGTCAGAGTTGTTCTGCAGGCACACTGACGTGTATCAGTGAAATGTCTCCAAAACATTACAAAGTTCTGAGGTGGATCATGGTTCTGTCCTGTGTTTTTTTGCTTTCCTCAAGTAGTTTTGAAGGGGTAGATGCCAGTACAATGCAAAGAACGACTTTTGTCATATTGTTTTTGCAGGAAGCAATGTTTTTGGATGACTTTACCATTAGAGGCAGCAGTGACTGCTTAACTCAGTTTTCATTTTCAAAATTTATTAAGTTGTCTTATTTTAATGAGACTGGATTTTGTTCAAACTTGTGGGATATAGTTGAAATTATGAAAATATTTACTGATGATTTACAGTTCATTCTACATAAAAATTTTAATCACCTTTTATATGTAAGAAGCAGGACTGTTAATGTAACAAGAATAAAACTATTTTTGGCTATAAGGAACTCGAATTAGGTTTATATAATCCTGTAATTTTGATTTACTACTGGTGAGAGTCTCTTACTTCAGCAGTCTGGTTGTTCATATTGAAAAGCTTTCAATGCAAATCTATACTTGCTAATTCATCAGATTTTGGAAGCATGTACCTTACTGGAGATTTGTGACAGGAGTCTAGTTTTTCATGTGTGAATTTGCCAAATAGATTTCAAATTAGAATCTAATCCTTGGGGGGGGAACAAACACAAAAAACCCAACAAAAAACCCAAAACAAACCAAAAAAAAAACACCACACCAAAAAACCCCAAATAACTAACCAACAAAATATATATTTTCAGCACTTTAATTGCAATCTAGAAGTTGGTTTGGGGGAGGAAATAAATAAAAAGGGACAAAGTTTGGTTTTGGAAAATGCGGTTAGTGTTACTATAGTGGGTTCACACTAAGATGACTGCTGTCTAGCAGTTGCCTTCATCCCTGCACATACTACTCTAGTAAAAAACTTTTCTTTTTTCCTTGAACTTCCAGATTGCTGATGTGAGCGAAGTGGCTACATGGCCTCTTACAAAGCTATAGGTAGTGATCAGAAATGTTTTTCTAACCATTTTGCTCTTCAGGTTGTCACCGAGCATCAAAGTCTATAATATCTACATTATTACATTTGAACCTTTATTACACCAAAATTCTACATTCTCAACGAATACTTTCTATACTGATAATTGCTGTAACTCAAGAGAACAAATGTATCTTAAATTTTTTTTTGCAAGGTTAATTGAGAATTTAAAACAGCCATTGCAATAACTTGTTTGTATAAGGATGCTAATACCATTGCAACATTTTCTTAAAGGATGCCAGACAATTATATGTAGAATATAAAGAAACAAAAATGAAGGCGAAAGAAGATGCCCTGGCTAAGGCTGAACTTGAAACACTTCAGAGTGAGTTTTTACCACTGTCTTAATAAACAAAGATGTAATATGATATACCTACTACATAGGATGTATGTGGCCATTTTTATATCTTAAATGTGTGCTCTATATATTTCTGTACTGTGGATAAATTTTAAAAAGCTTTTAATTTTTTACCTAGTTTTGCAGTAGGCTGCTGGCTTGTTCCTACAGAAGCATAAAAGTCAGGTGATAGTTATATTGCAGCAACAAGAGCATGCTTTGCTAGAAATGTTGCTTTACAGGAGAGGGGAATCTCAAATGCATAGATTTTGAAGAATAAATTTTCAGAAGTGACCACTTGTATTTTGAGCATTCTTGTATTCTTTTTGTAAATATTTTTTAAAATATGCTTAATGATTCTGTTTTGCAAATTGAATTGATTTTTGTGATAGAAATTCAACATAATTTGAATTTCCAAAAGCATGGATGCAGACTTCGGAGATGCAGACTTGGATTCATGCTGTTGTTGAAATAAGTGCTTTAAAGTCTTTACGCTCGTATAAAAGACCAGGGAAGACAATGGCCATTTTCCTCAATAAAGTATTCAGAATAATTATAGGTGACTTTTCCTTTTCTTCTTTCAGTTGTCTGCTTTTGACAATGATTAAACTTTCCTCTTCTGAAGACAATTTTAGAAGTTTTTTTTGTTTGTGTTTATATGTGCTTGCTTGCTTTATTTACCATACTGAAGTGCATGCTTTTAAGTTCTTTTAGTCTGACAAGTGCATTGAGTGCCCTATAATAATTTACTAGCTTTGAGTATGCATAAGTCTTTAGGCACTTAAAATACAGCTGCATTATTTATATTTACAAAATAGCTCAATTTTGTAAAATCAGCAAATATACCCAGTTACAGCAATAATTCCCAACTTCTCTGTAGCTGAATCTCTTTTGAGAAAATGGGTGACATTCAGCACCTCAGTGAACATTGTGAACCCAGGCCAAATGTAGCAAAATAGTGCATTTAATGCTTATTAGGAGGCCTGCCATTTTATTTGAGATACCTACCACAAAATGGGCCTCGAAAAGGGTCTTGACTCGGGTTATTAGAAACTTGTTAAATTGTCAAATAGTAATGTATTGCCATTGTTCAAAATAGCTGGCATACGTTCTGCATTGAAATTTGTGAACTACTGTTAAAAAAGGATTAGTTTTTGGAAACAGAAGCGCAAGTGAAAGTAAAAAGTCATTAAATTGTGTGTGCACACTCCTGTGTTTGACTGAAAGACCACGTGTGAACTTTTCAGTATTCCCCCTCAGGTGTTGCAAGAGTTGGGGATTTTTGGTACTTCCCTTATCAGTGTCCACATGCGAGAGGTGCGGGTTTGGCACATTTTCCCTCAGGGTCACTCATGACCTCTCACCACCCTGTCCCCTGTCTTGCTGCTGGGTGTGACATGGCATGACCCCCATGTCTGCTGGGTGACCCAGTGTCACTCATGTGAGCAGGGCCAGTCCTCACCAGCCTTACTGGCTGGCATCCCACTCTCCCTTGGTAGGCTTGCTGGCAGGGAGCAGGAGGAAGGATTGAGAGTGGCCACCTGTAATTAGCAGAGTTTGAAATTTGTCATGGAAATAATTTGGTCAGTCATAGCAGTGCTATGGGCACTGCATGGGCAGTAGAATGAACTGTTGGTTACTTTTTTTTTTTTCCTTAAAGAAATAAGACTCCCAAAAGAAGAACAAGAGATGCATCTATGTTACTGTAGGCAAAAGAAATTACATAATTCTTTACTGAACCTTGCGTGCAAAGCATCTGTTAAATTTGCTTATCTCATTATATTGTTCTGCATTGTCACTTCACAATTAGCAGAGAAAGGTTATAAATCACCAAATGTCTATTTTGTTTGCCCCCGTTCTTCTTAATTTCAGAGACCATCCGTGGAATGAAAGTTCGTAACAGTTTCATCTAACTAATTGAGTAAATCTATCTCATGCACATTAGTAATAGCTGTTTTACAGTGCTTGCTTTTTCATGACCTAATTGCTGGTTACCCTCGTGTCTATCTGCTTTCCTGCTGAAATTGTGCAGCGTTCTGTAGGCGGCTTGACCTAAAACCAGAGAAGAGTACTGAAGGAGGAAAAGACGATTTGCAAAGTAGGAAAGACTGGACAGTATTAGCATGCCATTAAAGTGCTGTATTTGGTAAGGAGTGTGAAAAAGTAATTTTTTGCAAGGTAATATTATGCACAGTTTTGGGAAGTGATAAGAAACCCTGCTAAAATGCTGGAAAAATAAGTCAATCTATTAAACACTGTCATTACTACCTTAGGAAAAATACAGCAACTTTACCTTATAAAAACATAACAACTTAAAAATACAGACCTTATGTTTCTAGGAAATGCTGTTTTGTATGGAATTACAGATAACTGGCTGTTTTATGCACAAAAATAGAAATGGTTTGCCTTACATTTTCTGATGCCCTTTTCACATTCAGATAGCAGAACACAAAATTTATTTTAAAATGGAAATGCTTTAATTAATAAACTTTGGTTTCTCACCCTGCTGTATTGTCACACGTGCATATAACCCCTGCAACAGGGAATAATTCTGTAACAATAGGTAGCCCTGTTCTTTGTAGTCATGGGGTGTAAAATAGAGTATGTATTAACTAAACTGAATAGTCATTAAACTGAGAAGACTTAGGCATACATTATCAGGACAGATGACTCTCCAATTTTTAAACATTGAGTAGTTATCAAGACAAATTCTAGCAACTGTACCGGTCCTCTTCTTGCGTGAAATGCTACTTTCAGCCGCATCCGTTGTGGGGGAAACACATCTATTTTTGTTTCTTTATACTTAGCCTTGGTAGTTCTCTTACTTTCCATTCTTATGTTTTCCTTGACCTTCAGTATGAAGACTTAAACTTATTTTTAAAATATGCCTTTCTAAAGAATTAACACCTGCTAGATATTGCAGGTGAACTCTTCACTGGCATCCTGATTACCAAAGGTATTTGCATTGTAAATCCAGAATTCTTGGCCTGATGTACAAGGCATTTGGAACAATCAATATTTGTAGTTATAAACCATGTTGAATAGTACGTAGTTTGTTGGGTTTTTTTCCTTACCCGCATCATTCAAGGCTTAGCGGAAATATGAAGTTACTAGCCCTGTGGCTGCGTAACTAGCCTTCTTTCTGTATTGGGGCTTTATGATGGTAGCTGTAGTGGTATTTATATTTTTGTATAGGGCTTTATAGTAAGAAATGTCTTGCTGTGAAATATCCAGAGCTGTAGTGAAACCTTTAATAATACATTTGATCAAGTTTGGTTAGGCTCAGTGGTTCTCCCTTTCCAGACAGCTTGGAATACAGCATGCTGCTTTGGTAGTACTTCATATTGTTCCATGAAACAATAGATAGAAGACAAGATAGAAACAAGGGATAGAAGACATCACTAGATCATTTAGTGTAATGTGTTTATTTCAAACTCTTACAGCAAAAATCAGTGAGAAATGCTCATTCTTATGACTTGTCTTGTTTTACCTGTACCAGTGATGTGCTTTAGCTTTTAGCATCTTGTTATGCAAGATACAGTATTGATTTGAAAGCCTTGAAATGTCTTCAGTTCTTCATGGTTTGTTCAGACAATTAATTTTACTGTTACGTGGTTTGTTCAGACAATTAATTTTACTGTTACGTAGTTATGTCTTAATTTCAGTACAAATTTCTTCAGCTTTAGCTTTTAGTTGTTCTGTTTTCACAATCACAGATAAATCTAGTTCCACTGCACTGGTAGCTCATATCAGATTGCTTAACCACTAGAATTGCAAGCTCTTACATCAGGGGTTCCTTGCACAGAGTCCCTCATCAGTGCAGCTACGGCATAAGATCTGTAACTGTAATTTTAGAAAATGCTTTTGATTTGATTGGTCCTAGACTACCAGCCAGTCCATGTTCCTCTTTCTTCATGTACTTTCCTCTTCACTGTAAACCATTTTGACCCAATTTATGTGATCTAGCACTATACTGAAGGTGACTTTATTTCTAAATAATTGACAAAGATACTTGCTAATTGTCTTTAGTGCTAATCCCTGCCAAAATGCAGTGTTCACATGCCTGCTCAGTAATGATTTGCTGACAGGCAGGTTCAGAGAAAATTACTTCATATAATGTGTCCTTTTTTGGTCAGTGTGGGTGTGAATGTTCTGATCACTTAATTGTTGCCTCTAAAGCCTAATTATGGCAAACTAAGTATCATCCGATTCACTGATCGTTTTGGCAGGCCTGCTGAATAGATTGTGAACTCACAAGCTCATGTGTTTTTCCAATTGTTTCAACTATGCTGTCTGATGCCTCTCCCTACAAAACTTGCTTCAGATTTTATGGAAAATATCCCACTCACATGTTGCATTAGGAGGCTTATTTGAAAGAGTCATGTGTGCTTCATTATATGTTTGTTTGTTAGAAGACACATTAGCTCTCAAATGTTGGAGGTTTATTTCTAATCCTTTCATATTGTAGAGATGAGGTATTTGGAGGGGGTTGAAAGTTTGGGGAAGGGTAGATAAAGATGAAAGACATCAAAACCTACAGCTTGTGAGAAGTTCTTTATAGTTGATGATATATTCATCACTGAGCATGGTTTTTAGTCAGTTTGCTCAAAAATAAACTAGCTTTTAGGTCTCAGTACAGCAGATTTATGAATCTGTTTCCAACTTGTGATGCTTTCATATAATCCCATTGACTTTATTGAGTACAGAAATGTTTATTTCTTAAACATGAGTGTTTGAATATAGTTTGCTCCACTGTTTTCAATAAACTGTCAAAACCTTAGCACAAGTTTTTTTCCAGACTTTTGAGTCTGTTGTATAGCCAGTGCAGAAATAGTATTGGAATAGTATTGGAAGCCTTTAAAAACAGTAAGTGCTGTGCTTTTAAGAGAGTTAGCTAATTGTTATCTGTTAAAGTCTAGGTATCCCAGTGATAGTTATGTTTATATGCTGTTCAAATGTAGGGGACAAATTATATTTCCTTTTTTAACTCTGAAGTTGTTTAAATACACAGTCTTTTGGTAAAGAGCTTGATAGTTCTAAAGGTGAAAAATACATAAAAATAGTATCCTTGCAGCATGTGAATTCAGCAAGTGATAAAACAAACTTTCTTCTGCTACAGAAGGACCAGAACTGTAGAAGTCATAAACCATGTAAAATATTCATCTTTCTACATTGGAGTGGTAGATACAGAATTATTTCCATACTGATCATGATCTTGGATTATCCATTTACTTTCTGTTGTTGCCTGGGTTTTATTATTCTATTTAATATACAAGAAAAGTTGCTGCACTGTAAGCTGGCAATTAAATTACATAATGTTTCCAGAAAATAATAGTGTTAAGCAAGATATTCATTCCCTTATTGAGCTTAAAGTGAGGCTCTGGTTTCACCCAGGCTGTTTCTCTTGTCTGCACTTAGATGGATGAGCACAAGTAACTCTGGTCATAGTTAAGGTCCACTAGATATTGGTACCTGCCTATGGTATAGTGGTCTGAACACCCCCTGTCTAAAATCCTGTATTATGATAACTGTTCAACCACTTGCATATGCTTCCCTATTCTAAAAAGTGGCTTTTGAAAATTCTGAGGTGAAAGTGTTCCCAGTGTTATAGGTGTTGTGATTTCAATTCTGTTTAGTTTCATGAAGTAAGACAGCCATTGTGGTATTTAATGGATGTGCACAGGAGACAGTAGAGACAAGTTTTCTAATTCTGGTTGAGTGCTTGTTTGAGGTTGTGCAGCCATTTTCTCTAAGTTTTTCTTGTTCCTTTGATAGCCGGCAAACAGCAGGGTATCTTGCCTATGTTAGGTCTTCCTCTGTCACTTAAATGCCTGAAGAAAGCCTAGGTACTGTCTTTGATATCTCATTTTAAAGTCGGTATGGTGTCTTCTGGAAATACTGTTACAGAATTATTTCTAAAGCTACAGAAAGAGGCTAGATGACCTATTTACAGGCAGGGCTCTTCATTTTTAAATGTTAGTTATATTCATTCAGACTTTAACTATTTGTGTATTTTGAGAGGGAAAATTAGGAAACAGTAGCTGATGGGATGTGAGATACAGGAAAATCCAGCTGTCTCGGTGTGTCTCTGCTGTTAAGTAATTCCAAGTGAACACAGACATAGTGCTTGATTATTTTGCAGGATTGAAATATAGTAGTGGAAATTGTCATTTAAGGTAATTTCCTAGAATATTTTTGCCAGTATATATGTTTGCAGTAAATAACTGGTGAAGCCACTGTTAACTTACCCTGGCAAATCTTAGCTCTAACTCCAGAAGCTATTACATATGGCAGCTATTAGATAATAGTTAATGTGTGATTTGATAATAAAAATCACCTTTTTAAATAGACAAAAATAATTTTTGCACCAGTATTGTCTTTAGTAACATCTGAACAGTGAGAGAAATGCTGGTTAACACTTTTGGGCTTTCTTTAATTTTGTTTTTTGGAGGCTATACATCATTTCGTGATAATTTACTATGCATACCTATAGAAGGATGCAAGAAAAAAAAATCTGTGTACAAGTTTTTACTTAATATTTCATTTATTTAATTTGTTAATCACAAGCAAAGTTAGAGATTTTTTTAAAAAACCAGGAGTCAGAACAATGTACATGTAAAAGTTTGAAAGATCATCAGACACTGTTAATTTTCAGATCTATATAAATTTCCTGTTCTTTTTGGACTTCCAGAAGTTGACATGAAACAGTTCTCTCTCTGTTTATTGTTTTATTAAATATGCAGTTCCTAGAAGTTTGTCAAGTGTGTGTAGTCTTTTCACTGTGCTGTTTCTGTATATACACTGTTAGGAGCAGGAATTCTGCATCAGAGCCTATAGGGAGCAGTCCTTCTGGCCTCTTCAGGAATTTTTTCAAGAAGGTTTTCATGGAAAACCAGAAATTTCTCCCCTGATGCTCAGAAAAGTATTAGGGCATGGTTGCAAAGGCAGATAAGCTGATCTAATGGCCCACTGCTGCTGAGAAGTATGGTTCTCATTTTCCTTACCCACCACCTTTAAATGACTTGGATTTTTTCTTTTCATTTGAGTGTAAAGGAGTAATTTTCTACTAGATTAGTGAGTTGAATTACTTTTCCAAGTGGTTGGATGACTATTGAAGCACAAAGAGAGAGGAGCACATAAGCACACAGTGGAGAGTAGAAGGGTAGAAGCAGAGTAGAACTTTCCTCTTTTGGCTGCAGCCAGCTGTTAGATCAACTCTTTTGGTTTAGTGGTATCTTCAGGAACATCCAGTTATTATGAATACAACGTATTTTTAAAACAATGAGAAAAAAATGAGAAAGTCATTGACACACCTGAGGTTTCTTGATGCTTGCTGAGTGTTCAGGCTTCTCTTCTGATCCTCATCCTCTTGTCTTCCCTGAAGTTCTGGCAATTTTCAATCAATCTTAAATCTTTCATTTGAGATTATCATATATATCAGATATGTTTTCAGTTGCTGGGGTTTAGGTCGTTATTGACCTTCCTTCCTGTCTCCTGAGTTTGCTGCTGCCATTTAAAATCTTTTGAAGGACAGAGAGAGCGAAAAACAGTAATCGGGTGGAGAAATGACATCCAACATTTAAATATTTCTAAATGTGTGCTAGAACAAAGCTATTTGTAGTTACAGAAGTCAGAGAACAGAGAAGCTATCTATTGACTCAGGAGCTTATACTCAGCACAGCTGACCATAATGTAATACAGAATTCTCTAAACCTCACCTTTTTACGTCTGCCAGTTTCTTTGAAGCCAGCTGGACTTCCAGAATCTTTTAACATCTGCCTATGCTTTTGCCTGTACTAATCTTAATTGTCAGGTGGTGTAGCAGTAATGAAAGCTAACCGTGATTTTGAAAGGCTCCTTGTTTGGTCCTTTAAAGCATAGTTCATATAGAAGAGAAGCTAAGTGAATGTACTGCTAAGCTATTTACTTTTCATTAAAACAAAATTATTATGTAAAACTCTGAATTCTCTTCTTAATAAAGAAGTTGAAGCCACTTCTGTGGCAGTTTTAAAGACTTCAGGAGCTAAGCCTGCTCTTCATTTATACTTTTTTGCAGTATTAGTAGCATTACTTTTTCTTCTTTCTTACTTTTGTGTAGAGGAGAAGAAGCCTAAAGTCAAGAAACCAAAGTCAGAATTCCCTGTATACACAGTTCTAGAGTCAAGTGCATATATACCATCATATGATCATGGAGCTTCAATAGAAGAGATTGAGGAACAGATGGATGATTGGCTGGGAGCCAGGAACAGAACACAAAAAAAAAAGGTAAGTTCAAAATCTTTCATGTCAATATATATTTTCAATGTTGGTTTGTTTGCTTGCCTCTTAGGAAAATACAGTATTGTATGTATACCACTACAATATTCATGTTCTGTTGAAGTATGGAGAAGTATTGTCAAGCAGAGACATAATGGAAAAGATTATATCGATGTTCAATGTAATTTGTGTAATGATACTGGAAATGTTATAATAGGATGCTGTTGATTAAAATATATGAAAGCTCTCTATGGTTTCCAATATAAATACTATTCTTGTTCTCTAGAAATTAGTAGAACATAATGCTGTCAAGTTATATGAAGCTTGGTTCTTTCTCTTAATTGCAGCTAATAACATTCTGCTTGCAAGAATAGATTCCTCTCTATTAAAAAAAGGGGGGCAAAGGAAAAAGAAAGAAACCTCTGCTTGTTAATATCCAGCTGTAGTACCTTTTGATTGTGGAACTCCTTATGTACTTTGTGCATTTCATCTGCTTTATGGAAAAGTCCTAGAATTTCGACTTTGGCCTATTATTAAGATTCTTTCTATTTAGAGATAACTGTTCTTAGTGGTGGTTAGTGTCATTATCTTCTGGTGAATATTATTAAAACATACTGGCTTGAAAAATGTATAGTTTTAAACTTAGGACTGAGATGCAGAAGTGAAAGAAGTGTTATAAATTGCCTTCCTAACCTAAACCCCTGTCTTGCTTGGAAGACTATGAGTGTGTTTGGAGCAGAGTTAGGTGAACACACTGACTGCAGTGTCAAAATAGTGAAAAGTTCCTGTTGCCAATTGTGTGATTCCTCTGTGCTGCAGATGTGCTTCCTCCTTTCCTCCTTCAAACCTGTGAAAAATGCTCTGTCATGTGTTTAGCCAGACCTTAAAGTTTTTACTAAAGTAATGAGAATTTTGCATAACCTGTTTAATCATCTACCACTACTGGATTCCTAAGCTTCATGACTTCCTGGTTGTCAGTTTTCTTTTGCTGTTGCTTTTGTCTTTCTTTATAAATAATACCGGCATCTGCATTCTGTTTGCTGTTATATTTCTGTAACAGATCCATTCTGCAAATATGCTTATCTTTTGATTTTTGTGTAAGGGATTTGCGCTCTGAATCCTTAACCACTGGGCATATTTTCATGCACTTTGAGAGAGTTGAGAGCTCAGGTCCTTAATTCTACAGATGAGTTCCTGGGAGTCAAGAGCGTATGTACAGTCATTGCTTTGTTTACCTTAACTCAAGCAAGTGTCCATGGGTTGGATTCCTGTTAGTTGCATCCCTGTGAACCAGGTTTGCTTACTAGTCTGTGTGGACAAATGATTAAAGGAGAAAAGATGTATTTTTGTTTACAGTAGGTCAGGTTGGTTGCATGCTTGACTATCTGGATCCCAGTTCACCTTCCCCTCTGATGGAAATCATGTCTTTCTTTGAAATTCCATGAAAACGAAGGAATTGAGTAAGGCTGGGCATATGTAATCTATAATTTTGCACATCCTGCATAGAGTATATAGAAGTTGTATCTTCAGAGACACTGACAAGAGAACAAGTTGTAGATACGTCCTTTCAGGAACAGGAGTCAAAGAAATTAAAACATATCAGAGAACTGTTATTAAAAGGTAGGTAACTTGGTTTTCTGTTCTTACACCTGGAGGTTGAGTGTTGCACCTATCACTTTGATTGATGAGTTTATTTTTTGAATTATATTCTGTTGCAAATGGGGTTAACATTTTAGGGACAAGCAGACAATTTGCAGGTGTACTGTCTGAGTAAAGTGTTTGACCTGAACAAACTGTGATGAGGCATGCTTCCTTTCCTTGACAGCTAATATGTTACCACAGTGCACCATCGACATTTAATACAGTAGTGGAGAGAAACACATTCATAAACTGTACATAGAAATGGAAAATATATGTTACCAGCTGTAGCAGCTTGTAGGAGCCATTTGTATGTCAATATGAGAATGTCTGTGTCATATGATTTGTAATAAGCTTACTAGGAAAATAGTTGTACCACAAGCGAATTGTTCTCAACTGTCATTTGATGCATTTTCTTGTTTAGAAAGATGTGTTTTCCTTCAGTACACATAGATATGAACTGGGACAGCATCCCTGTTCTACGTCCCTCTTCTGCTTCTTGCATGGGTGTGCAGTAAAGTGCTGTGTAACATTCACCTCTCAGTTCTGCTTGTCTTAGAAAGAAGGTACTCTTTCATAAATCACATTGCCATCAGACTTTTTGTTTGGATTGTTATGCTTCACTCATGAGAAATCTGGTAGGTTTTGGTTTTTTGTGGGTTTGTTGGGTTGGGTTTTTTTTGTTTTTTTGTTTTTTTTAATTTTCTTTAGCTCAGGGATATGGGCTGTGTACAGCCAACCAGACTTGAGAGTCGTTTGCTGAGTAGTAAGATCAAAGTAGCTTGATAAACTGGAATTGCTGTTCCTGATGTTGGTACCCTGAGTGTAGATGATTACAGTTCATTTAATATTGTTCGTGAGCTGCTTTGCACTATTGACATTTTGTACTTTAGGAGGTGCCTGCAATCCCATGGACTACTGTTTTGGAAGTGCTGTACCATGCAGAGCACCCAGTTTGATAAAAAATTACATAATGATCAGTCATTAAGTTAAAGTCAGTCTCTGTGATTATTTATATTTTTAATTTTTTTTGAGGGGTGTTTTTAGGTTTGGGTTTTTTTGTTTGGTTGGTTGGGGGTTTTTTCTGTTTGGTTGCTTTTTGTGGTTTTTTGGTTGGTTTGTTTTTTTGTTTTTTTGAAAGCTGATTTAACAGTTCATGGGCTACAGTCCTGGAAGCTGTTTACTAACATTTCTTCTAGTTTGGAGGAATACATTTGCTGTCCTTGGAAGAAAGACTCTGGAAGGCTAATGTTATGAATTTAGATGTATCAAAGCTGTAGAAAACAAAAAATTCAGATTTTAATTGTTCCATCTTTAACAGGAGTCTGGGCATTTTTCTGACAGATGTTAATCTAGGAAGTAACATTATCATAAACTTAATAGCTCTGTAAAGTAGATTTGCCAACATAGAGAAGATTATGGCTTTCAGAATTATCTACCTCACCATTGTTTCATTAAGTTTACATTAAAGCTCTACATTTTATTTGTAGAGCAGGAGTGTGGCTTTGGCACTGCGGAAAGATAACATGACAATTTTCTTCATAAAATAAATTCTACTAATTGTTGACAATAATTGGAATTCTGTATTTATAAAGAAAAAAGATATTTGTGTTTCTGTCAAGGATTTGATTAATTTAAAATTAGTGGGTTTGCAGGCAAATACCACTTCAGGTAGCCTAGAAAGATGTCTGGTAAGTCAGGAGGTGTAGGAATAAAGTGCAACTTGACAGAAGTTAAGCTGTTGGATATTGTAACCTAATAGGAAAAAAATGATAAATGTTGATGTAAAGAAATAGGTCAAGAAGAATTGGGCAGAAAGGCTGGAATTAAGATTAGTTCATGACCTGAGGTTAGCTTTGGAATAGAACAAATAATTTGCTTCAGTGTTTATTGAAGGTGATCCTAAAGTAAAGGTTAATTAAAATTGCTTGGAAATGAGAATTACCATCTCTAATGGGGAGATGAAGTTTTAGTTTTAAATTCGGAAGAGTCTGTAGGCTAGTCCTTACCCCAGAATTCATTTAAAGTATCACTCTTACTGAAGAGCAGACACTGTCTTTTTTAAAAAGGAAAATAAAAATATATGCAACTCTCTCCCTACTAAGTGACTGTCAATTCAAAATGAAATTCCAACAGTGTAAAAGTGCATGGAAAATAATATAAAATGCAGTTAGGCATACTAGTGTGTGTTCTGGATTGGTCTACTAGTTTTTATTGATAGTTGCTTAGAAACATTTGTTTTTTTTCTGTCAGATGTCTGAATATTATATGGAAGCTATTAGTATACTATTGATTACTGTTTCCATAGGGTTTAAGTATTGAAGTAGATAAGGAACAGGCTATAGAGAAGAAAATGGCTTCCTTCTTAGCCAAGGTAAAATGATCTACCAAGGGATGTAGATAGAGGAGTATTTTCATAAGGTTACATAGCTGGCCTAAAACATGCTTATAGCATTGTAAAGTTACTCCTCTTAGTTTGCAAGCGCATGAAGTTTGTGTCCTTAAGGGGCTTGTCTTGTCATGTTACTCTTTACTTAGAATGACTATTAAAAGAAAGCTATTAAAAGTTAGTCAGATAATATTCATTTTTACAGAACTGGGAAGTAATTTGTCTGCATTTCTCTGCAGCAGTGATCCATTCACCTCTGGGACATTTTGTATAATTTTGATTGTACTTTTCAGAAAGAAAAATTAACAGGAAGACTAGATCAGCAATAAAAATAAATTTAGAAAATCATATTTATGAAGAAAAGTAGGTGGAGTTTTAGACCAAAAAAGGGAAAGCAGTTGGGTAAAAACTGGGCAGATCATTATTCCAATCCATTCCAGGCTGTTTTAGGTAAAATTCAAATCATTTATCATTACTTCCCACCTTTCATAAATTCAGAGAGAAAGTAGTATCAAATTTAGTTTGCAGCCAGAATGTTTAAATTCAGACTGTGGATGCACATAACTAGAACATGTTACCTGGACCATTTAGGAAGACTTTCTTCCACCATCTATCATAGTCTTCATCTGTTGAAAATAGTGTGAGCAGACTCAATTGCATTTGAGAGCCTATAAATAAAGTGACGAGGCTCTTGAGGGTTTTTTTCGGTATAGGAGAACATATACTTACCTAGCACTAAATTGCGTATTCATATGGTGCTTTTTACACTATTCATGCAAACTACATATGACTATGAAACTGAGAGGAATTACTAAAAGCTCGTTCTTATGCTGGTAACAAAGCTCTTCGAAACAAGTACTGAAAAAGTGTATTTGTAAAATTGTTTTTGTTTTGCCACTGAATGTTTGTACTCCCACATCAGATCCTCTTTCAGGTTGTTAAGAGGAAATAAGCAGCTTAATTTACTTAGTTTGAGTTTCTGATTTTATTTTTTTTTTTAATCTTTACCTGTCACCAAGAATTTACTGGAAAAAATGTCCTATGTATGCTTGTTAGGAATTAGGGGAAATTTACAGGGAATGTGGCCACGGACTTCCTAATAGTTTGCATTATTTTGTGCCTTGCATATGTTGTTGAGCCACTATTGCGTTACATTAACCCTTTATTTCCCCATTGTGCCATGTATTACGTGAAGCTGGAAGAAAAAAAGAGAAACTTATTGGAGGACATATTTTGTTAAATCTGATGTTGTTCTGTCCTTTCTGCAAATATTCATGCAAGAATATACATATTTACAGTTTCTGGAATCATTCTATTGATGAATCATTGCCAAGTAATTTCTCTCCCAGTAGGATTTCTCTTGTATTGTTTGTTCTGATTTGATTTTACATGATTTGTAGCACACATTGTTTTCATGAGAGTTCATTGTTTGTGTGAATAATGATGCTGTTGCGTGAAAATCTTGGCCCTTGAGAAATCAATGGGAGATTTATTGTTGTCTTCGGTGGGACCAGGATTATAATTCCTTTTAGTTTATAGATTCCTCATTTTCTCCCACTGGAATCTCCTCTTCGTTCCATATCATTATTCGACTCATTCGTTTCTTGAAGATAGAGTTCCAAGTTCTACCTCAATGAAGGGTGAATACTTTTGACCTTTTGATATTTGCTTGGTCTGTAGAGGGGAGATAAAGGCGGAGAAAGACAGTGCCTGATCCCTTCCAGCTGGACCAGATGTATGGATAGAAAATGATGTTTCTCATTATTTTTGTTTTTCATGTTCTCCTGCCGCACTTCTTGGCATTTGGGTGGTTTTGATACTGCAGGAGCACCTGGCTTGATTTTACTGCAGCAGGGGTAGTAAAAACTATTTTTGTGCCCAGAGCTTGGGAAGCTTAGATAATGTGGAACCCCTGCGTTTGCTAGACTTCACTTTTTACCCTTAAATGAGGATTATTAAAAATATTGTGAAACAAAAGTACACGTAAGCATTGTTTTTACACAGTTTGTTGATTGGTGCTGGAAACACAGTAGTTACCATTTTTTCCAGTTGTTGAACTGTCAGCTGTGATCATCTTATACTGAACTCTCTTCTGGTTAAAATGCAGTTTGTGGTTTTGTTTTTCTCAGGCAGGGCCATCAAAGCACTGTGTTTCATAGATAGGATACTGATAACTGAGTGAGCTTTTTAATCATGAAGGTTTTATTTGAAAGCTGGGTGGGGAACAACGATATAAAGTAACTTTAAATGTACAAAGGAGGTCGCTGCTTTATAACGTTAAAAGGCAAAATGCTGTACAAATGTAAATTATTGTTTTGTTAGTTTAAAATATCATTTTGACATTTAAATCTTAGCGATTTTATAATCTTGCACATTTCATAATTGCCAGCTAGCCTGCCACCTGCTCTCTTTTGCCTTGAATCTTCCCACATCTGTGCTGCTTTGAAATCTGAGCATGCTTTTTCTTTAGTAGCAAATAACATGGTGCTTGTTCTAATCAGACGTCATATGATGGATTACCTGAATACAGTTTCCAGGCTTTTAAAAAATGTTAATTCCTTAAGCAAGCAGTTTGTATCTTAGCAGGATTAAGATACTGTGTAAACCAAATGTTTTAATAAATTGGTCTTTGAGGAGAAGGGTTATTCTGGTTTAGTGTGCTACCCGAGGTCATGTAGTTTTGAAATAAACTAATTTTCTTTTTCTAAAACAGTGAAACAAATATAGTATCTGAAAAGTGTTAGTATTCTAACACTTTTATGCCTGGGATGGGTACAAGTGAGCAGCTAGCAGTCAGAGGTTCCTCATGGGTGTCCTGCTAGTGCACTTTGGCCCTGAACCAGAGGTATTGCTGTAGGTCTAGAAAGTAAATCACTCCGTGTGCCCATTGAATTTAAGGTTCTATATTGAGACTGCCAGCAGCCATACCTGTTAGTATCAGTTATGAAGCTATTCACTGGAAGCTAGTCTAATCTCATAATACATTTTAACCCGAGCTCCAAACTCTCATCAAATGGTGATGATTTTGAGTCACTATTGATCTGGGACATATTGAATTTAGTAACCCTGAGGTGAAAGTCTTGGTATTCTGTTACCAAACTTTTAAGCAATGTAGTGTCACTGAAAAGATACATCATTTAATAAAAAACACCCAAAAATCTGCATTAGGCTGATACTGAAAGTGTTAAGGCAGAAGAATCCAGGCTTTCCTCTGGATTATTATGCTTTGTGTCACTGTAAATGTTGTGGACTCAGCCTGAGTATAATATTGGAGTTTGCATTTTAAAATAGCTCTGCAGTTCATGTCTTATAGGTAACTCCTACAGCTATCAAATTTACATTAGAGTTATTAGTGTTAATCAAAAAGCTACTTTTGTCCTATACACATACTTTTTAAAATAGGTGCTTAAGTTTACCTGTGTAATATACTAGGGCTCCTGCCTGAGGTTGGTGAACAGGTACAGAACAATGTATGCATTTTTTGTCTGTGCAGCAGAATGATATTAATAAAATATTGATGATACCAGTTCAGACAGTGTGGGAAGTAGGGAATAGGGCTGAAACAGTAAACAGGCACCTTGATTATTCTAAACTGTTGATGTAATTTTTGTCCCATACATACATATGAGTGATTCTATTTCTCTCTTTTTTTGCTACCTACGAAGTCACCCTAATGACCAAAAGAAAACTAGAAAAACCTTGAATTTTTCAAGTATCATACTGAACAGCCAATGTTTTTTTTTGGTTTGTGGATAATCTTTTTGTCTCTCTATGTGACTGTTGAACTAAAGCAGTCTGTTACTAGCAAATTAGGGTATTTAGTATATTTCTATTCAACTTGTGTATTTTTTATTTTGCTTAGAAACAGTAGATTTATGTACTCTTTGAGTCTTCTTTCCTTAAATGAAGACAATAACCTTCTTTTCAGGTTTCTGTCTTAAATATTTAAGCCTCTATGGACTTTACTTTGGACTTGAATAGCTTTAAGGAGAGAATAAATGTGATTTAGGAAAAAAAAAATATTTTTAATTACTGAGTTTTCCTTGGAGAGGATGACCCACATCTTTAGATCTAGAGTAAGACCTCTCTGCTTTTGAGCTGTGAATATCAATTCATTAGGGTCAAAAATCTAATTTTGTCTGCAGTATTAAACATGCAGTGCTTTTAATCCTTAGCTTTTTGTAAGGAAGAATAAAATTATAGGGTGATGGTGGGATATTCTTCGACTAGCATCTCAAGTTGGTGTTCTCAGTGTTACGGCAAATACATATCAAAGAACAAATTGTACTTGTAAATACAAATTAAAGAAAATAATTTCTCATAGTGCTGGATTCAGAGAAAATAGTTGTTATGACTGGGACAAATGCCAGAAGTAGTAAGCATTATGGAGTTTTGCCTAAAATAGGTCAGGAATATTTCAAGACTGTGAATAAACACTAACTGAACAACTGCTGTGTAAGAATGTGGAATTTCTGTATTTTCTTTTCTGCCTTTCTCTCTCCAACCTATTAGTTACATTGGATAGGTTAACAAAGCACAGGAAACTTTTTATTTGTTTATTCTTTTATTTGTAGAAAGTAATGGTATGTTCACAGAATATGTAACTTAATAATATTCTACTCTTGAATGTATCATGCTCCGGCTGGCTACAGCTAGTTTGGGTGGAGAGGTTTTCTAATCTATGCAAGCAGGAAAGTCATTTTATGGGCCTTTAAGGAGAATATTTAAAAGCGTCTAAATAATATAGAGAAATTATTTGATATGGCAGCCAGGGAAAAATTTTTTGGAAACAGTATGTTTCGCAGCACAACCCAATTTCAATCTAGATTCCAAAGGAAACAAACAGCCAAATACGTATTTCCCTAAGGATGTTCTGTAAAGATAGTAACAATATGTTATATGAACTCTTATAGATTAGTTAAAAAAAAATCAGCCATGAATATGTATTGAATTAAGGCAATACAGTTAATATTTGCCTGATACTTCCTGATCTTAACTGAGGTTTTAAACTTTGTCCAATTAATATAGTAGCATAGGTTCTTGTCTTGTGTAGACAATAATAATAATAATACACTGTTTTCAACACCATGCTATAGGTGTTGTGTTGTCAAATTCTAGCTTTGAGTAGTTTTTCAACTAAATCTGTATTCCAAAAGAAGTAATTGATGTGACTTGCTGCCATAATTGTCTGACTAGTTTTACCTGTGTGTTTTCTGTATGTAGTCCTCAGTGGTTTGAGTCTGTCAGTTGAAAAACTACTCAAGAGCTCATGTTAATTTTTTGAAGTATTAATCTGCATGGACAGACACAAAGGGTTTTTTAAATGCAGCTGTTTCTGCACTGGGCAGCACTATAACCTCTGTTTAGCCAATACTGGGGCTATATAGCTTCTGTATACCTTTTATAACTCAGGTCGGACTTCTTGAATTTACCTCAGGTCTTGACTTGTGTTTCAGTTCTGAGATTTACGTGATAGTTGTCTATCACAGAAAGAAACGGTAATGACAATAAGAGAAACCTCGTACCTGTGAGAAGAAACAGGAACTCGATCTTTCCCAATCAACTGTTGAAAATCCGACTCTTGTCATTGGGAGTGTCTCTTCTGTCCTGAAGCTGATATCCATTTTACATAAATTTGCAAGATGTTCAGTGCCTTTGTAAATACTAGTCTTCATTGCACTGGTTTTGTCTTCCTTTTAGCCTGGGAGAGAGGTAGAAAACACATCTGATGGGACTGCTCCAATTTAGTGCACTTGGAGTCAAGTTGTGATGGAAATCCTGATTTTCCTTGGCAGTGCTCCCTCCCTGTCACCTCCCAAAGCAAAGTCACTCCTGTCTGAACTACAAAAGGAAGAGTAGAAAAACAGAAGGAAGGGGCTGTAGTTGCACATATAAGGGGTAAGAGCTGGAGGAAGATGTGAAAGCTGGTTAATCACTGTGACCTTGCCCGGCTTGCTCCTGGCCATCTGACAGAAGGGAGAGAGTAGTCCAGTGTTAACATAGTGTATCCTCATAATTTTGCCAATAAATGAGAGACAAGAATGATAAATATCCCTGAAAAGGGATTTTCACAGGATCCACAACTTGGGGATCAGAAAGAATTTTCAGTTTATGGCCTCAGCTTCTGTAGTGCAGTTGACTGCTGCTCTTTTCAGCTTTTTAACATGAATTTGAAAAGTGTGGACTGTGGCAAAATAGTTACTTTTTCTTGGTATGAGTTTAGCTATCTTTAAATTGGAGAATTAAGTCAGCTTCAACTAAATCTACTTTAATTTATAAATGTGAATACATATTGATATTTTTATATCATTTTTTCCAGACAAACCAATTAAAAGCTGATTAGATTCAGCATCTTACCTTTCACAATGCACAGTGCTGCAGCTTTCCTTTTTTTCCTGAGGCCATGACTGTAGTGGGGTTTGGCCAAATTTATTTATAGATATTGCCCAGAAATTATAATCTAGGGTAAACTCTAGCAGCTAAAAATAAACTGAGCAGTGTGAGAAATGTTTGGCTTTTGTTTTCCCAGTAAAGATGAATATGTAATCCTTCCTTGCCAAGGAATGATTTAATACTCCTGACATAAGCATTTTGCCACATAGGAATTTTCAGAGCATTTAAATCTAGTTATTAACCGTTTTCTGTATGGTTTTTGACAGTGAGGATGCAGTCTCGAAAAGACAAAGTCTTCAAACCCTCAGTTCAACACACTTGAGCACACGACTGCATTCTATTTAAATGAATAGAAGTTGTGTCCATTTTTGAAGTTAATTTGCATCCAATTCAAAGTGTACTTATTTGGCCCGAACCATTCTTTATAAAAAGCTACTGGATAATGTATTAATTACCCAAACCTGCAAAAGAGGAGAGCACTCCTAGTGATGGCACAATATGAGAAACGGCACATAGCAGTTGAGGCTCGTTTGTCATATTGGTGATGAAGCTTCCCAAAAGGCAGATTATCTGAAAACACAATGACTATCCTTGAGGTGCAAATTGTGAAGAAGCGGAGGTTCTTGCATAATTTGCAATTGAGTACTGTGCAAAATCTGTGTTTTGTTGCAGCCATTGGACTTTGAAAAGTAATCATACATCTACAGCATGCATTTACTTCAGCATGCATTTACTTACAAATGTAGCAGGTTTGATGTGTTGTATAGCATCAGATTTTTTACATAGACCTCTTTAGGGAACATCAGCATCCTGACCATCCAGAATTCTCCGAGTGGTGTTCTCCATCTAGTGATGAGATAAACTGGGTGCCTGGATTTGTTACTTTGTTAAAACACACACACACCCCCAACACAGAAAACAATATTTCCATTTTTGCTGGTTGCTACCTGATACTTGTAATTCACTTTGGAAATCCAGACTGGAACGGCTATATAAAGAAAACAATGTCAACAGAGAATGTAGGTAGTAAGTTAGTAACTTCTAGTGTACTTGAAAGGTTGTTGTGGTTTAAAACCAGCCAGTAACTCAGCTCTGCGCAGCTGTTTGCTAACCCTTCCTTTTATCCCCTCTTTCCAGGTGGGATGGTGAGTAGAATCAGAGGAATGTAAACCCACTGGTTGAGATAAGAACAGTCCAATAACTGAAGTATAATGTAAAACTACTACTATTGATAATAATTTTAAGGGAAATAATAAGGGAAGAGAATATAAAACTAAAAGGGGAAAGGAAAAGCAAGAATAAACGCAAGTGATGCACAATGCAATTATTCACCACTCGCCAACCGACGCCGAGACTGACTCAAGCAGTGATCTGGGCCTTCCGGGTAACTCCCCCCAGTTTATATGCTCAGCATGACATGCTGTGGTATGGAATAACCCTTTGGCTAGTTTGAGTCAGGTGTCCTGTCTCTGCTTCTTCCTGGCTTCCCATGCCCCTCCTCACTGGTAGAGCACAAGAGACTTGAAAAGTCCTTGATCAGTGTAAGCGCTTAGCAACAACTAAAACATTGGTGTGTTATCATCATCGTGCTCGTACTAAAGCTGAAACACAGCACTGAACCAGCTACTAGGAAGGAGAAAAAAATAACTGTTACAGCTGAAACGATGGAGGGAAGGAGTGCCATCCATAGGGACCTTGACACGCTTGTAAGGTGAGCTGATGCCAACCTTATGAAGTTTAACCATGACAAGTGCAAGGTCCTACACCTGCATCAGGGCAATCCCAGGCACAGCTACAGGCTGGGCAGAGAAGAGATTCAGAGCAGCCCTGTGGAGAAGGACTTGGGGGTGTTG
>WYDI02002839.1:0-21526 GCA_009867235.2 Psittacus erithacus | reverse complement strand
GGCTGGACAGAGCCTTGGGTGACATGGTTTAGTGGGAGGTATCCCTGCCCATGGTGGGGGGGCTGGAACTAGATGACCTTAAGGTCCTTTCCAACCCTAACTATTCTATGATTCTGTAATTCTAACCTCAATGATGGATTTTTTGGTAAACTGAAAAAAAAAATTCAGTCACATTTCTTCAAAAATTCCCATTACTCCTTCTGTCTTGGAGTGGGAAGCAAAAATGTTGGTAGGTTGTTGGTTTTTTTCTGTTAACAAATTGAAAACAAATAAAACCAACTATAGCCTCTTGCCCCACAAACCCTAAAAAGGGAAAAATGAGAAATAGATCTTCATAAGAGATGTATACTATTGTTTGCACAATCATGAAATTAACTCAGAAGTTGTCTCATGACCAAAATATCATTTCCAACTGCGTGCCTTTCCAAAAGATGCCTTTTATTAATTACTTTAATTAGACTACATAAAGCTTTCAGTTATGAAACTTGTTTGATTTCCCAACCCTGAAAATGCAGCTATATGGTGTCAAAAATTTTATCTAGAGAAGAGAGCATAAGAGAACTAAAGAGGTAGAGAGAGTGTGTGTTAAAGTGTGGAAAGTTTTCACACACTCATGTAAAGTTAACCAGTTTATTGCTAACAATTAAAACAAAAATAATGACATACTGCAGAAGGGTTTATTGCACCATGATTTTTTTTTACTAAAAACTAACACCACTTGCACCAGTGAAGCAGCTACAAAACCACTGAAAATCGTAAAATCATGGCATCATAGAAGAGGTTGGGTTAGAAGGGACCTTAAAGATCATTTAGTTCCAACCCCCTGCCACAGGCAGGGACACCTTCCACTAAATCAGGCTGCTCCAAGCCCTGTCCAGCCTGGCCTTGAGCACTGCCAGGGTTGGGGCAGCTGCAGCTTCTCTGGGCAACCTGTTCGTGTCTCACCACCCTCAGTAATATCTAACCTAAACCTACTCTCTTCAAGTTTAAAGCCATTCCCCTTTGTCTTGTCCTTACCTGCCCTTGTAAAAAGTCCCTCTCCAGATATCTTGTAGGCCCCCTTTTGGCACTGGAAGCTGCTCTGAGGTCTCCCTAAAGCCTTCTCTTCTCCAGGCTGAGCAAGCCCGCTCTCTCAGCCTATCTTCATGGGAGAGGCTCCAGCCCCTTAAGCATCTTTGTGGACCTCTTCCACTCTCCAAAAGATCCACATCCTTCTGCTGGGGGCCCTGGAGCTAGATGCAGTGCTCCAGATAGGGCCTTCTGAGAGTGGAGTAGAGGAGCAGAATTACCTCCCTTGACCTGTTGGTCATGCTTCTTTAGAAAAAGAAATGCAAGTGTTTGCATCTTGTGAAAATTTATAAATGTTAAGACAATTTAAAATGCCATATTGCCATAAATCTAAGTATCCATGTAGTCTTTATGTATTCAAAGAATAAAACTGTTATTTAAATGTATTTCCTTTGTGTCAACCTCCTTGAAAAAGAAATCCTGAGTTTTTAAGGGTAAAAACAAAATAAATTACACATTTCATTAAAAAATTAAGGATTTTTATTTATTATTTAAAATGGTAGGAACACAACATTAGACCATTATGGAGAAAATTCTTTTCCTCTTAGTATATGCCTTTGGAATTTTGATGGAGTTTATTTGATTTAACTACATCTCTATAAACCTAGAACACTAGATTATAATTTTTGGTTTTTTGTACCAATTCGTGAACAGTCCTATTTCACCTTACTTGCGTTTATCAGAAACTTTTAGTATACTTTGAAATGTGTTTTAGACTAATATATTGGCTTCGATGATATTCATAAAAACAAAATAATGTTAACGTATCATAATAAACTGTTCTTTTAAGTTCCATTTTGGCAGCCTGATCCTTTCTCAGAGACTCATGTAAGCCTTCACACCATAGCGTCCTCCTGAATTTCCATCTACATTCCCTCATGTGGTTATAATTTCTTCCTAGTCTTCAGTTTGTTTTTCTTTCTCCTATTTGTCAGTTAAATGAAACAACAGAAATGGTGATGAATCACCTTTTCCTCTCTGAAGCTCTAATTCTGCTGCCCACAGTTTATTACATTCTGGTTTGTTTTCAGCAGCATTCAAAAAGGGTGCACCAATACAGACCTTGTGTCAAAGTTAAACTCGTATAGCCATTATGCAGATAATGTGTATCACAATATGACTCCAGTATAATTGGAATTGTATGACTGTATTTTACAGAATAATGCTGCTGCTTAACATTGTCATTACCTGCACATTACTACTTTTTATCTACATCCTACAGATTGTTGCTTTCTTCATGCATAGCTATTTTCTAACATGACAGGAGCTTTAAAAAAATAATTTTACAGATATTAAAATTGCATGAAAACCCCAGGGCCCTGCACAAAGAATGGTTGTGCAAGATTATTTGCACCAAAAAAGGAAAACATTTCTTAAAAGCCAGGTCATAACACCGTTTGCAGATCTCCTCAGCTTTTGCAATAACTCTTCACATTTATTAGTGACACTACAAATCTTAACCCAAGACAGCAATTAATTTCTAAGTGGGAAGAACAGAGAGTGAAGATGAAACAGGGATGATATAATAATAGTACTTTATTTAGCGAATCAATCTATTTATTGAGTACAACAATTTATAGAGTTCTGATATATTACCAGTATTTTGACTCGCTGGCTTTCTCTATTTATAGTACTGTCATGGCCATTACTGTCACACTATTAGGTCTCTACTTATTCTTTGTAATACTTTCTAATGCTGTTTTAACCCTAACATGGCAGTTCATGCTACTTCATTTCATTAAAACCTGCTACCTTCAGCAAAGATCAGATTACTGCTCGTTCGTCATCAATATATTCCTAATTTTTTATCAGTCTGAACTTTAACAAATTATCTAGAATACAGTGTTATCAAATGAAGTCTGAATTCAGACCTCCAAATCAGGAATATTTCTTACTCTCCACCAGCAATGACTATTAATTTAATCTTATTTTCAATAGAAAATCATAACACGCAGGAAGGCAGCATCATGGATACAGAGAAACTATGAAAACCTACCCTATAGTATCCAAAATTCATGTCCACAGCTGAAATCATAAATACTCTACTTGATTAATTCAAACAATGGATTTCTCTGTGCATTTTCTCCCTTAGATTATTCATTATTGTCTTTCCTAAACTACAGGAAATGTGAACACTTGCCAATTGCTGAGTCCAAGCAAACGTCAAGGTGTGTCCTTACTGCATCCTGTTAGGACCACATTCCATTCTCATTTCATCCTGATGTTTTGTTTTAGTTGGAGAGAAACGTACTCCAGCAAGGATGGACTTGTGATGCGCCCTGTGGAAGCAAGATTGCTGGGTGCATTACAGGGCACGTCTTCTTCATATTTTTTTGGGGAAGTCAGGTGTTGGTCAAGGTGAAACACACTGCAAAATTTCTATTAACTTTGGTGATAGATAAGGTGTGTTTTTTGACAACTTGACAGTTTTCTTTGGGCAAACTTATCTAAATGAGAGCTCTCACAGGATATCCAAACAGTGTCAAGACTCAGGTTTATGTTGTACTGCTTGCAGTATATAAGCATATATGCACCCTTTCTTTAATTAGTGCTACTGCAAGGAACATAAGGCTTCTTATGGTCCTCAGCAGGAGATGAGGCAGAGGGCCTCTTCTAGTCTTAGTGAGATCTGCTGTAGCTACTATTTGTATTTAGAAAATTCTCTGAGTCTGTGCTGGGGGACCCTAACCTGGGCAGACTTCCAGCTGCAGAGCTCCTAGACAGAACTGGGAAAAACAAAACCAGTTCCTTTCCCTCAGAGGTAGAAAGTGGTGGGGAGGTAGATTAAGAAACAAGCAAAGATCAGCTCACCTTGCAAAAAAAGAAAACTTTTCAGACCCTGCATCTCCCAGGATACCTTCCAGAAGCAGGACTGATGTGCTGGATCCATGGATGTTTCTGAAGTTGGTGACAACAGATTTCCGGTGAAGCTGCAGTGGAGCATCTATTTTCCCAAGGCTTAATACAGGCATGAATAAAGATCTTTGTCCTTTGAGAAGTAGGAATGTAACATGAGGCAGAAAGATTTCTGCCTTTCTTGCTAATCTTTGGGATACTTTTGGTCGCTGGTCTACCTGTGGACTTTATGAAAGTCTTATGAGAAAAACAGAAGACAAAGCTCCATCACTCAACTAAGAGCTGACAAAAATATTCATCTAGATGTTTTGTTTTGCTTTCTAAAGAAGCAATGAAATCTTCATATGTTTTTTCAAGATTCAGAAGATGACTGTCCTCAGTTGAAAATAAAGCTGTAATTTCATCTTGCTCCTTAGACTGTTTTCCCTCTCTCTAACCACCACATCTTACATTTAGTTTGAGCTCCCTGGGTTTCTTCCAGGTGCCAATTTATCTAAAATATTAGGACAGCTGGGACACAGCAGGGAAGAAAATGAGAGACAGGGCTGACTCTCTTACCGGATGAGTTCTGTTCTTGCTCTTCCAACTGACTTGTATAATATTGGGCATGTCACAACCTTTCTTTATCTCAGTTTATATGCTTTTAAATAGGCATATTATAAATATTTCAGGGTTGCTCTAGTGGTGGATTTTGCACTGAAATATGTGTTTGAGAACAAATCTAAGGGTGAAAATCATGCTCCATAAACAAATTATTTAGCACAAGCAACCCTCTAAAAAAGAATTGGTGATGTGTTTATATTATCAAATGTTAGACCAAGAAGTATTATCTTTTTCTAAGTATCACTGTGAAGTTAATGACTTATCTTTTTGTTGACTACTATGTGACAGGATACTATCATGTCCAATATAACTAGTTTATAAGGCGCTGCTGTGCCTGCGCGCTTTGGATACAGATGCACAGAACAGCTATCATCTGCAATGAAAAAATCTAAAACAAATTCATCATTGCAATGGCATTTTTTTAGGTAATATATTAGATAAAATATGCATTTCCTCAGGTGCACTCTAAAGACTGCATTTAGGGAATTAAATTCATAAGTCCTGCTATTTTGGGATTAAAAAAAAAAGAAACAACTGACAAGCTGCAAGCATAAATCAGTTCAGAGAATACTGAAAATATATTTTGGCTTGTTTGGTTCCTACCTGGGTTATTGAAGCATAATGAATAAGCATTGATAACTACTTCATTATGGTCAGAGAATTATGTGAATTCAGGAGAAAAGATCCCTCTAACTGGGATCTTTTCTTATTTGGAAACACACACACTTTTTCATCTTCCTCTTTTTTCTCCCTTTTCTGTCTTCTCACTCTGTCCTATAAGAAAGGAAAATTAAACTCAGAAATGAAAACCAAAAAACAGCCCAGACCCTAGAACAAAAACTTAGAGTTGTGTTTGTTCTCATGGGTTGATTTTGGAAGCTTATTATCAGTGTGTATTATAGTCTAGCACCTGCTGTCTTTACTCAGTTTCTTGGCTTGAAAGGCAAGAAATCACATACTTACTGCCACAGAGCTTTGACTAGTATCCAAAATTCCTGTTTTCTCCAGGCTTACGCTCTTGCTCATCAGATTGATGTGCTTAAGTGCCCAATCTCCCCTGAAGGGGAAAAAATGAAGGAAAGAACATAAAGGGAGATATTTGAAACCAGAGAGAGAGATATGCAGTATAGAGAGAGGTGAACAAAGTCAATGTCAGTAAATAAAAATTAAAAACACAACAGCAGGAAGATGGCTTTATAACTCCTGTAAATCTGTTCAAAACACAGGAGAGAGTGTAGGCAGTGAGGAGTAAAAGAAGGGATGAGGCGTGATTACAGAGAATTTTAAGGGAGGTGCAACAATATTACACCTGGGTACATCTGTGTCTTTATATGACTGAAGCAGGTTGCAAGGGTTGAGTTAGACTTTGCGTAGCATGAGGGCTGACTGCAGCACCAGCAACAACTTTGGCTACAACTGTCTGAGGTGGCTGCATCTTCTGTGTTCACATACAGAGTTGTGGCAGAATTGAATGCATTGGTGTTTATATATGCACATGTTTACATTTCTCACTCATTCCATTACTGAGTTTCTGATCCCCACCTAAATATTCATAATATGTATCTTCTTCCTTAAATGCAGTTTGGGTTCATAGATCATTGGAATCAAAATATAAGTAAATAAATACGAAGAATACAAAACTAGCTAAAAAAATCTAGTCAGTTTCCCATTCTGTTTTTAAGATGGTGTGCTGATCTCACACAATAAGCAATGCTTTGGCAGACAGGATGCACAACAGGAGCAAATGAGGACCAAGTTGTCACCTTTAAGGAGCCACTCTGCTTAAAGGCAATCAGCCATCATTCACTTTGAAGCACACAGATGTTAGAATCAAATAAACAAGGAGACATCAACAGCTGAACTAATCACCTTAAAGCTGCCTTTGTCATCAGTGGAATGAAGGAGTCAATCTTACATGTGACACCAGTATCTGTTGTGTCCTAGAAGTGCATGTTTATTTCATGGACATAAGAACAGCATGGGCAACTAGCTTCAGAGACAGATGTTTGTAATTTTGTTTATGTCAACTGCAAAACTGTCATGGTTTAAACCCTGCCACGTAGCCTGCTCGTTCCCCGCTTTCTTCCTGGCTTCCAGAGGGATAGGAAGGAGAACTGAAAGAATACAACTCCCATAGGCTGAGATAAGAACAGTCTATTAAGCAAGGTATAACACAAATCACTGCTGCTACCACCAATAATAATAATGATAAAGGAAATAACAAGAGAAGAGAATACAATGGCTCACCACCGACCGATACCCAGCCCCACACCAGCAGAATCTCCAGCCTTTCCGGTTAACTGCCCCTTACATCCTGGGCTTGACGTGCTATGGCATGGAATACCTCTTTGGCTAGTTTGGGTCAGGTGTCCTGCCTTTGCTTCCTCCCAGCTTCCCCTCCTCCCTGGCACAGCATGAGGCTCAGAAAGTCCTTGGTCACTCTAAACATTACTGAGCAGTAGCTAAAAACATCGGTGTTATCACTGCTGTTCCCAGGCCAAAAGTCAAAAACACAGCACTGCATCAGCTACTAAGAAGGAGAAAAACGACTGCTACTGCTGAAACCAGGACAAAACACAGATAGACATTTCTTATGCACTTGGATTTTTTGATTTGTGTTGCAACAAATGCTGCTGAGCTGTAAGTAAATGGTATGCTAAACTTATGCAACAAGATATAAATTTTTAATTATTCATGCAAATAGCTTTGAAGTCTGACCTAACACAATTCTGTGAAACACACTGTGCCCAAATACTGTACTGGTCACTGAAATATGTTACTAGAATTGGTGCAATTATGTATGTAGTACTGCATATATTTCATGACCCAGGAATTTGATTTCTTGTTTTCTCACTAAATTGTATTGTGTTTATTTTTCATTTGCCACATTCATATCTTCATTGTAGGCCTGGTGATGAAAATATTGGTGAAAAAGCACATAGAAATATCCAGATATTGAGGAATTTGAGCAAGCTAGCTTAGTCATGTAACTATTTAATTGGTATTTACCAGAGTAGATGAACACATTGTATATGCAGTTCTGTATATGACCGCATAAAAAGTCTAAAATATCAGTAAACAGTTACAGCAAGTTCAAAGGCTGTCACTGGGGCTTTTGGTTCCTTTTTATTCAGGGACAACCAGAGAGGTCATGTAGGCTGTTGCTGTAGAGAGACGAGGAATGTTCTGATGGAGAAAGCAGGAAGAACTAGAACAGTGATAAAGAGAATCACAGTCTCACAGGCAGGCAATAACACTTTGAAAGTAGGATGAACCTTCCCATTTGACAGGCAGTAGGCTGGTTCTTCCAAGCAGTAGGCTGTGTGACTTAAACAGAAGGAAGCCTCCTATGGTTCATACAGGTACCATGCATTCTTACAATATATCAGACCATATATTGTTCATATACCTTGATGGAAGTGGTTCTGCCATCAGTACAGATTTGGAAATGTCTGAGAAAGATTTTAATTCCTGGCTCAAACACATACCTCTGTGATCTTCATCAAAATTTGTATCTGTAAAGTGGAAGGAGCGTATCCCATTTTCACAAGATAGGGACAGAGAAATCAGTCAATGACTCAACAGCTCAGTTAGTAACAGGCACATGCACCAAATAGACTGATCTATCAATGGTTAGTTCAATAGAGTCAAAGACTACAAGTACACCAATACACCGGACATAAAATTCGTAAATAACAATATGCATTGTCATAGGTGCATGTGTGACAAGGGACTCACATCCAACCTCAATCCCCGTTTTATTAACCTGGTGTGCATAATTGACCATATGCACAGAAAAAATTCTAGAAGGGGTCTAGAAAGCAGCAAATATGATTCACAGTAATAAGTTTTGCAAGTTAGGCCCAAGGTTTTAAAAATTAGGTGATCTTTGCTATAGATACAAATGAATTTAAAATGTTCCATAGCAAGCAGTTCCCACCCAGGGGATGCAAACATACTGCTTCTAAAATAACAAAGTGTTTGCCTTACATCTAGAGCTACTTAAGATTAAAAAAAAGAAACCATAGATTTTATGAAATGCCTTATTAGAAGACATTCACAGGGGGAGAAGGGGTGGGGAAACGTGGAAGCTGTGTCAAATGTAGTAAGTTAATAAAAACCAAGGAAAATCTATAAGGTTTAAACAAAGCCTAATGCATTATTCATAAAGATCTTTCACACAGAAAGTTTAATTCATCATCCTGTTTACTGTATTTTACAGCATCAATTAGAAAAGAGGGATTTCCTCCTCTCCAAAGTTAACAATAGTTTCACAGTAAAAGAATATCTATTATGGCATTTAATAGCTTGATGAGAGATGCATAAAAGTAAATTGGCAAGACTGAAAGAAAATCAGCATGCAAGAAAGAAAAACAATTTCTTCATTATGAAACTCATTCAGTTTCCAGTGATTAGATGATAGCAGCCTAATTTTTTTGGTTTATTCATTTTACCTAAGCTATGACTGTGGGAAGGAGGAATGTGGCAAGAGGATGTTGGTTCCCACTCACTGCCAGTCTTTTCATTTTCCAGTAAAAGGCCAGATAAATTGTGGACTATGGGTGGGTGGGAGGAGAGACAAAGAAAAGCACAAAACAGAAGACACATGTAAGAAATTTTTCTTTAATCTTTTTTCATATTAATTACTACTATGGACAATACCTGGGCTCTATATCTGGGCTGCACAGATCTACATAGGCTGTAACTGGATTTTGAGCGTTATTAATATGCTTTCTTTAACTGTTTCTACAAGTTCCAAATATATATGTGTCCTTTCAGAAATATTTTACTGGGCTGGCTATGCAAATATTTTATGCTTACAATTTGTCTTGTGCTTTTAAAAATGTCCTTCAGCTTTTTCTTTTTTTTTTTTTTTAATAAGTAAGTTTATAGGAAAAAGCAATCATGGAGTTAATAATCTTTCAATCAGCTTAATAAATGTATAGGTTGTGGATAAAAATGAAAAGTAAAAGCTAGACTATAATTAAATGCAAATTTAATTCTATTTCCTTCTAATAATATTTGAATGATATATTTCGTAGTCTTTAGTGTAAAACTTTAATATTAACTTAATAAGTGAACATTAATTTCATACACGTATTGCCGATGATGCAACCAAAGTGTAGTTTATCAGAAAGTTCCATGGTAAGATTAACACTTGCCAGAAATCAAACAATCATTTTTACTATTACTTCAATAACACTGAAATGGTTTAAGTCAAATTTTATTTCAGATGCAATTTGTACTTGCATATTTTTTAATCTTTAGAGTTAATTATTAAATTAATAGATAAAAAATTCATACAAAATGCTAAACTCATTGAGTGAGAGCCCTCTGGCTTGTCTGGAACTCCTGAAATCGGCTTTAGAGGTATTTTTCCAATTGAAGCTTTGGGATCTTATCTTAACATTAACTGTGACTTAAGGGGATAACAAGATAATAAGGAGAAAGTACAGAGAGATGTAATAGAAGTCTCATTAACAAGAAAGTACAATTAATGTATCATTAAAATCAAGGACATTATAGCATAGAGTTAGCTATTTCATTAGTGAGTACCAAGGAGTTTAAAGGAGTTTTGTTCAAAGAAAAAAAGTCAGTTGGGAACTGTACCCTAAGCTAATTTATGTAAGTCAGTAATAATGGGTCCAACCAAAAAGAAAAATGAAACACACGTATAAATGATTCAACCCAGTTCCCCGGTTCTCTGTACTATAAATGCAAGACAAATGAGCAATTCACAGGAGCTGGTTAGCACATACAGTCTCAATAGTCTGATGATTTTCTACTGAAAAGTCAGGAATTATGGAATCTCTAAATTGTTTTATTCACTTGATTCAACTTAATGATAAATACTGCTATTTAAGCAAAAATGACCTAAGAAGTCAATTTTAAGTTTTTAATTTATAATCCAAGTTTTAAGAACAGCAGAAAAATGGGAACAATGACAAATACAATTATTTTGAAGATTCGTTGTCATTTGGCAGGTCTTCCTTACATTTCAGATTAGAAAAATGAGTATTTTTTTGAAAAAAAAAACAAAAAAACAAACTGTTTTCCCCAGTATTATTGTAATACTTAGCTTGATTGCTTTTACAGATAAGGCATCCAAATATCTTCATTTGCTTTAGATTACAAAATAAAAAAAGAAAGAGAAAATTCTAGATTGTGATTTAATTCAAGCATTAAGGTAACATTGTGCTGGGTATATTATAAATACCTAGATATGTTATTACCACTACATCAAAAAGCATCTTCTGCCAAGAGAGGCTGAACTCCCTTAAAAGCATTTCTGATGAATCAGCAAGTGAAAACAGTTGCGTTGCATGAGACGCACTCTTTTTAGGAGATCTAAAATCAATACTTTCTCTGTGATTTCAGCCTCTGTTTTCTCAAGTAACATACTGGAGTTGGTAGTTCTACACTAAAAATTAATTTTGCTCACTATGTCTGGGGCTTAAACTGCAGCCACATAGTTAATGATACATGATATCACTAATAATTTCTTCTATGAAATGTCAAACTAGCTAAAAAAAATCACATGACAATTGCCTATGAGGTTAAGAAGAAGAACCTTTTGAGACCTTGGCAATTTTCCTGTGACTCCTCCTCTACATAAAATTTGGAGGTGTCTCTCTGGGCATCACAATTGCCACATATTGTACTCACTTAATTTGACAGTCCCCATTTTGGCAACATTATCACTTCAAATAAGGAAAAAGCTCCTTCACATTTTAAAGACATGCACAATGGAGCCTCGTTGTAAGAATACTACATCCTCTTATTTTCTGTTCTGATTTGTCCCTGTGGGACAAAGGCAGAAGGCTGAAGAAATCTGCTTCTTTCTCTACATGCTTTATTTTTTTGCTTTCTATTACCACATGGAGGCAGAAGCTATTTTCACCCACATTAGCTGTCAGCCTAAAGAAGCCATACTTTTAACTTATCTAACTCTTACTAGGTTCTTGGAAAAATATGATTTTTTTTCACTGCAGCATGTATTTATTTAAAGTACTATACTGATACTAAAGTATTGCAGGAAATTTTAATATATTTAATTGCTCAGAAATAACACTCAACACAACATCATAAAACAATTTTATGGCTTTACCCTAGCCCTAACTGAAAAAACTCAAAACTCAGATGTTTCTTCAAGTATCGATGACAAAGATGATTTAAGAGTTCTTGGCTTGGTTCTCTAGCACAATTACTTCATTTTTCTGCCTGTTAGTCTCTTTAAACCTGGCGTCACAGGGCAAAGCAGTTACCCACCATAGTGCAGGCATGGATTAAAGTCCCAGGTACAAAGATGTTACATGGTACTTTTATTATCTGAACCTTGAGTATTAGATTCAATAGACTAAAGGCAGTAAAAAGAAAACTGTTGTGCACACAGACAGTGGGTCCAGACGTGAACATCCTCCTTACAGCTCCATCCATGGAGCATTTACCAGAGGAGGACCAAGTACTCTGGCACTTGGTCCTGCTTGACAGGAAGATATCTGGTCATCTTAGCTGTTGTGCCTCTTCATAGCATTACAGCTGAGAAAAATCACTCTGATAAGTCATAACAGATAAGGCATTTGATTGTCAATAAGTAGCATTCCCCTGTTTTCAGACAAATTTGGAAAGAAACCAATGTAACCTGTTAAAGCCCATCCAACAACCATAAGAAAGTGAACTGGTGCACAACTGACCTTTACTAAGCACAAAGGCATTATGACAATTCTAAGCAATAGCTATTTTTAAAAAGGGGGAAAAAATCTATGGAGGCAGACTTGGTGTATGACTTTAATTATACTATTACATTATCTGCTGGGGGCAGAATCCTGTTATGCCATTTTTATTCATGATGTACTGATAACTATATTATTGAGGTTGGCATCTTCCTTTCATTTTCAGAAAAGCGGACCTATTTGAAAAACCCAGCTTGATACTTATCATGTTGACAGATGGTATTAATTTGTGGTGATATTATATTGTACTGTTACTAGTAATTGACACTAGAACTGGAGCATTTGTTTAGCAAAATACACTAGGTGTACCATAGATACCAAGCTTATGATCACTGAAATAAACCTCGCTTAGGGAAATATTTTAAATAAAATCTTTCTGAAAAATCAGGTTAGTAACTAGTCCCATTCGTTTTCAGAATTACTACATTTTACAGATACTATTGTAAGAAAGTGATAAACTTTTCAAATTAAATATTAATCTATTAATCTCTAATAGTCATACAGCTAGAGTATTATGCACTTGGATTCAAAGAATAAACAATTTTAAAATATTAAGATTTCTTAAGAATATGTTTATTGCCTTAACCATATTACACACTATGAAGTTGTTCAAATGAATATGGTTAGTGAAAGAGCTCAACTGAATTTAATATTTTTTTCCTGGTATCTTCTTAAGAATTGATTGATACATTTTAAAGATGACAGAGCTTTATTTCTTTTTTTTAATCTCTACTCTTCCTCTGCCTTCCCAGATGTGCAGTTGTGAACACAATATATAAAAAGCCTCAATGCTAGTGCATACTGTCACTAGTAAGTCTTAATTTGAGTAAAGAAAGTCTCAGCTTTGGTGCCCTTTATTTTATAATTCCTGTGTCAAACATAAGGATTCTTAGACAAAAGCAATTTGTCTATGTTATGATATTTTTCACTGTGTTGTTACCTAACTAAAAATTTCACCTAGAAAAATAATAGACTTTATATTATCATTTTAATTTTAATTTTCTATTTCTGTATTTTTCTGGTAAAATATTTCCTATGTTTTCCTTTTTTATACATTGCCCACTGTGATATATATTCCATCAGTCTGTAATGATGGCTTTAGGAAAGGCTCTTAAAAGTTATACTGGAACCTCTCTGAGAGCCAGGTCCTTTATTGGGAGAAATGAGGAAAAGAATTTATGAATGCTTGTAATCTGAGATCTTTTGATTTCTTCCAGTGCAGAACTAGACCAGTGGAGAAGAAGATGGTGTATCATAAACGGGAATAAATACTCCAAAAAAGAAAAAAAAAAACGAGACAGGAAGAATTTTGTTTCAACCACTGCTAATCAATATCTCACAAGAAGAGTTACATAATAGACAAACAGTTATTTGAAGACACCAACATATCTCATTCATGTTTTGATCAGCAGGCTTAGCAATGATAATGCAAAGTAGAAAGTGAGAATGTACAAGTCAGATTAAGCGAGAAATACTAAAGGAATAAAGAAACATAGGTAAGAAAAAAAGTGTGGTTTCAGCAGTTAAAGATCTGTCATAGGTTTCCATTATGACAGCAGTATTACTGTAACAAAATATAACCAGGAAGCCATTTGGAAAACCCTAGAAAGACTTAAGAAAGTGTGAAAAAATGAAACTAACTGAAAATGCAGATGAAACAGACAGGAGGTAGGAAATAGAAGGAGAGATGATGCATGCCTGAATGATGGTAGTGATAAATAAATACATATGAGTGAGAAACAGGATATGAAAGAAATGCAATTAATGCTTTTATCTCATCTATTTCTTCTTTAGTGGCTAAGCAATGAAAACAAAACAAATGAACTACTATGAGAACTCCTATTTTCTTAAGTATAGCTTTCTTTTAGTCTTGCTTACTGAAAATCCATTTAATTTAAAATATGTATGAAGAAAATGGAAAAGCTATTAGTCTAAAGCCATGAACAGCAAGGTTCAATTTGAAGCACATTTTTTATGGCCAAATTCCAAAAAGCAGTCGAATGGGATTTACAATGCCAGTGTTGACAGGATCTTAAGCATAACAGCATTAGATAGCTGCCACCATAACTTTTTGGATAAAGACGGCTGCAGTAAGTTTTAGGATACAATTAGAACTCATTCATTACAGCTTTCTTCTCAACATTGAAAAGGTTAAGGACTTAGGGATCTCAAAGCCACTAAATTTCTTTCTGGCTTAAACCATCCATAAATGCCACTGAAAGGTTCAAGGAATTTTTTTTTCTTTTTACAAGGGGTGAATTTTTTCGGTAGAAAGAGGTGAAAGGACAGAAAAATAAGTGAAACATGACTAGTTGCAACAGAATTGGCTTTCATTTAGCCCAAAGACCTTCTCTAGGTCTTGCTGTACATCTATTCTACAGATACTCTGAAACCCTTTTTTTATTTTTTTTTTTTTATTTTTTTTTTAAACCCAACCCAGAAAGCAGCCTGCACTGTTTGGCTTTTTTTGGGTGTTGTTCTTTTTTTTTTTTTACTGTTTTTGTTTCAGCTGTTTTCTATTTAGAAATCTGAACTGACAAAAAACCAAGTAAAATGCGGGAGAAGAATTTAACCTGAATAACACCAACTTCTTTCTGAGAAGTATCATTTCAAGTGGATGACTGTCATACACTCCTCAGAATCTGAATTCCCATCAACTGATTTAGTGAGAATTTAACAATGCATTATGCAACTTAAGAAAGCATTAGATGGATATTTCAATGACATAGTTATCCTATTTTGTTGGATTCTGACAACGAATCATGATTTCCTTCATATTACATGTTGCTAGATGCATATCTAGTTGAAGGTAATCTGAATCTGGAAAAAAAATGCTTCAAGCTATTCTAACATAAGTCTTACAATGTGAAGAATAGGTCAGCTGCAAATTTTCCATTATGATTTTGGTTTGGCAAGAGATACTATGTCAATCTGAATATTGAATTTTATCAGCTTAGAATTGTTAAGTAAACCAATGTTCTATTTTTCCACACCCAGTACTGAATATTCATTTCAGACAGTAAACTCTTAGCATAAAACATCCTTAGCAAAAGTAGTGAATGTCATGTCTGTGCCAAGATAAGTCATTAGCACTGAAGCCCAGAACAACCAGCAAACTAACTTCTCTTAGGATACAAGTAGAAAACACACTTTGACATAGTTTTCCTGACATGGTTTTCCTGCATATCATTAAATAATTATAAGCAAAATCACTTTCTATTTGCTGAATGTAGGAATTGAGAAAAATAGCAAAACACAACCCACCAAAACTACAACTGTTAATAGATTTAAAAATCCTAATGATAGGTAAGGTATCAACGGCACTCTAAATTCTCAAAGAGAATAAGTGTGAAGAAAACAGCAAAAAAGAATGAATCAGAGCTTATAGGCTCCTTGCACTAGACATCCACTCTATACTATTCTGGGGAAGGTTTCTTCAGTCCATACTACTGTCCAATCTGTTATAATTACTCTGATGTTATATTTTTGTTGTGTTATTTTTCTTGGAACCTTCAGATAAGACAATTTTCTAGAAGCTGTTGTTCTAGAAAACTCAGAAGGCATTTCAGGCTTCTAATGTTCTGGTTTTCTAGATTTAAGCTTGAACAATGTTGCTCATCTCATAGAGGGTGAGCAGCCACTGCCGAAGGAAATTCAAAAAAATAGGTTTTCTTAAGTAAGTGATAGAAGAGGCTTTGGAGCAGAGATTATTTAGGATTATATTTGGGTTGAAAAATATTATAATGATTATCTATAAAATGTGAAAGTACCAAGTAATGTGGAAGTACTTTAGAAAGTACCAAGTTATAATAAAAAAATACCATATTAATTCTGCAAGACCTCCTTTTTTCTCATGTCACACAGCTTCACATTATTATGCATGTCAGAAAAAGGACACTGTTATAGTCAGGAGATAGCCCTACAAAACTGTGACCATGATTTTGCCTGACAAAGAAGAATATATGTTGACATCAGGAGCTGTACAGAAGTCAAGGAAACACTGGGGTTCCTTCCTAGAGGTTACAAGAAAGTACCAGATACTGTAAATACAGCAGTTCTTATGATAATTTAACATTGATTATGTTTTCTGTGTACAGTACTTAATAATTTTCTAAGTGTATATTATCACTATGAAATTTTTTAAAAGTGTTATACACTGCCAGTCATTTTTTCCAGTATTTTGAGGTCTGAAGAAAACATAAAGAGAAAACAAAGAAATCTCTCATAGATCTAAAAATCAAGCAATGAAATTACAGCAAGTTTCTTCCTCAGTTGTAAGAATGTAATCTAAAGTTACCAAGATGGGAAAAAGAGAGTACTTTTCTTCACAAAGCCAGTATGGAGCCAAAGACAGCATGTCTACTGAGAAGAGCTTTATTGAGAAGTTTGCACATCTCCAGATTTGGGTTCTTCTTGATTAATGAAGTTTGTTTTCTAAAATCCTCAGTCATTTAGGGTAAGTGTGCAACATACCAATCTGTAAAACCAGACAAGCTCATGAATAACAAAACCTAGATAAAAAATGAATAGAATGCATTACCTACTGCAAATGCCATTGTATCTACTGCAAGATACCAGCAGACAAAATTTTAACTCTCCACGAGAGAAGCCGCAGAGTTACGTATCAAATCCAAAGGGATTTTCTGTCTGACAAGCTAAAAATAATTGCATAAATAAAATTTAATTTTTTTTCTGAATAACCAAATGTAAAAATTGTTTTACAGACAAATGCCTACACGTTATTATTTCATACATTAGCTTCAGCAATTCACTTTTTTCCCACAGTTGTAGCACTATATGTGACAGCAATTTAACAAAACTTCTCATTATAAGACAGAATAGCTGAATGGAGGTACTGCTATGTCAGTTTAATTGCCCAGATTTGTAAGTGTTGTACGCCTTGTTACTCAAGCCGCCTGTAGCAAGCTATCTGAGAAGGATCAGGTTCACCAATCGGTATAATGTAACAGGGGTTTAATTACTTTCACCTTTGTCGACCTTCACCTGCGAGGGATAGCAGCTGTTATTCCAATTATAAGACAGAGCAGGTACTTAGTGGTCTTTCACTCGGAAAAAGATCAAGACTCTAAGTGTTAATTAATCAAACTTCTTAATGTTTCGGCTGCTTTTGACTTGTTCTGCAACATCATTGCAAGATTCAAAAGTTCTTCTGGAAGAGTCTGCAAGCCTCAGGATCTGTAGTAGCTTTGTGGGTTTTGACAATGTGGGGGTTTTTTATAGTGCCAAACCCACTAGTAATTAGAAGGTGACTGTTGAACTCCCTAGGTCAGAGGCAAGGAAAGAATTGTTGACTTCTGCTCCATGTTTGTTACCCATTTTTGAGTAATGTGCTAGGCCTTTGCTATTTCCTAAAAATCAATACTAAGAAAAACAAAGTATCCCTCGGATCTGTGCGCTGAATCCCTGCTGAGTGTCCCAAGCAGTCATTTCTCCTAGTACCACATTATAGCAGGATGTCAGAACAGTACCAGTTACTAAGTTATGGCACATGTTTTCCTTGTCACTAAGGTTTGTGCTCCTGTCCATTGGCATTGCTAATAATGGGCCATTAGCACTGCACTTAATTTGCAAGGCCTCAGCACTAAGTTTTGTCAGTCTTCTGTGCCAGCCTTTCTTGACCTGCCTGCAACTTCGTTGCACTTGGTTTAGCCGTTGACGGCAATTTCTCTAGTTGACCAGGCATCCATGGCAGTTTGTACTACTTTTGTTTATCTTTACAAGATGCAACTGCAGGTTCTCATAGGAAAGAGCGACAAACAGTTACTCTGTGCAGAACAAGATACTTATGACTAACACAGTGTGGGGAAACACAGTCCTGTTAAGACAGAAAAGAAGCAGAAAGGTGTAAAAGTGTGTCACCAAACCTATAAAAAATAACCCAAAGTGGATTCTAGACCAAGGAAAAAGCAACTATCAGCATTATATCCCTGCCAGTAACAGACTCCAGATACTGAGGACCACCCCCTCACATTCTCCCTTTCACACCCCCTTCTCAGCACCAGCATGAACTCCTCAACCTGAAGACCCAGAGGAGTATGGGAGTATAAGCATAGCTTCCCATAGGGTAGAAACTGTGAAATGCACTTATAACAATTTTAATTGCATTATTTTTCTTTCCCTTTCTGCAATGATTGCATCTGGACTAAGAATGATTAAACGTAAGTTTGCAATTATACTAACAAAAAATTCTTGGCTTTACTTACATACAAGTGTGCTTCCTTCTTGCCCATAAACAAGTTTATAAAAAGATGAAATCTTGGCTCCATGGAAAAATATACAGAAACTATTTCCACTGACTTCATTAGACTCAAAATTTCAATGTATTTCTTTCTGTTTAGAGAGTGCTACATGTATTTTTATTAAATTTGAAATTATTTGGGGAATGTCACTGCTTTTAGCAATCTAATAGTTTCTGGATTTAAAAATAAGAGTTTCGTTAGAAATAGCTCTCCAGAAACATTTTGACAATGCTGGTTGTTTTTTTTTTGTTTTGTTTTGTTTTGTTTTGTTTGTTTTTTGTTTGTTTGTTTGTTTTGTTTTTTGTTTTTTTTTTGTTTGGTTTTTTTTTTTCCATTGGAAATATATTATCTTCATCAAAACTTTTAACTTGGAAAATGTCTTTTGACAAAGATGGAATGTCTGATCAAAAAGAGATGCAGGGGAAAAAAGGAGGAAAGAAACTACTGGCTAATTTGCTATTCTCTTGTGGATCTCAATCTCTCTTTAGAGTTACTCTTCAAAAGGAGAGATTGAGTCTACAGTGATCAAAACCCCTCAGCTAAGATATAGAATATTCATGCTCGAATTTTTGTCCCCAAACTTTTTCCATTGTGGCACTGGAAAAATGTTGAAATGCCTAGATTTCACAGAATAAATAAATTCTTAACTTAAGGAGAAAACTAAAAATTAGTCCCATAAGACACTATTTACAGCACAAATGCAGTACTTACAGCACCTTTTATATTGACTTGTCACTACAGTGACAGACTAATTTTTATGGAAAGTTCAGCTCCTTTTTTTCTATGAAAAGTATGAAAAATAGTCTCCTGCATAACGATAAAAAAGTTCCAGTTACATCAAATAGACCAGTTTTGAAAGCAAAGGAAACTCTTAACACACACTCATTCCCCTACCAAAAAGAAACCACAGTTAAAGATAATTCCACTGTGTGGATTATATCAGCTTTGTAAAGCCACTTTCTGAAAAGTTAGGGAATGTAGAAAAACCACCTATGCATGTTTGCCCTTTCACTTTTCTTGTGTATCTACTTGAAAACAAGCTCTGGCTTGTGTAAAACAAAGTTTTGAAATAAAGAAATACAGGTTTAATTTAAAGAAACATGATGCTGAAACATGACCAGTACGTGCACAGGTTACCATGCATCAGGACATTTAGGCTGGCATCACACTCCTACACCCCAAAAGCACTGGCAGCAGCAAGTTGTCACGAGAGGTCGCTTACTGAGAGCTCTTTCTGGAATAGAGGTGGCTGGCACTCAGTATATTTTTCTATGTAAAGCAGAAGTAAAGTTAAAAATGCTTAAGCACCCAAACGATTTACTGTTTACTCTGTTACACAAGAGAAGGAACAGAGGCACCTATCTGTCGGCCTGACCTGGTCTCAAGGGAGGTGTGTTGTCTACCAGGGGCACGGATCAGCGATGTTGCAGAGAGTCTGCCTGCTCTAGTAAGTCCCACTATTACCCATTTCTAGTGATTCACATGAGCGCTAGTGATATAGATAGTAGTAGCCTAGAGAACATAAAGAAAGACTACAGAGCCCTGGGAGAGGTGGTTAGGGGCTCTGGAGCTCAGATTGTCTTTTCATCAGCTCTCCAGAATACAGGGGAGGACCTTAAAAAGGCTAGGAGGATTGGTCAGGTTAATAAATTTTTAGAAGGGTGGTGACACTGCCAGGGGTATGGGTATCTAGAACACAAGGCACAATTTAGTAGGCCAGGTTTACTGGAGGCTGGTGGAGCTGGTCTGACAAAGAAGGGGAAGAGCAGTTTTGGTAGGAGGCTTTCCAGGCTGGTCGAGGATGCTTTAAATGAGATGTGTTGGGGGAGGGAGGCAACATTCCATCTCAACACACCCAGTCAGTTGCCAGCACCTATCATAAATGCTTGGAGCAATGTGGAGCTATTCCACTTGCTCCAGCCAATGAGCCAGCTTCATTTAGAGCTCGGCTTAGATGCCTCTATACAAATGCCCGTACCATGGGGAACAAACAAGAGGAATTAGAGATGTGTGCACATCTACAGGGGTATGATATAATAAGTATTACAGAAACATGATGGAATGGCTCCTATGACTGGAATGGAATTCCTACGTTGGAATGGAAGGTTACAGGCTCTTTAGAAAAGACAGGCTTGGCAGGTGGGGAGGGGGAGTTGCCATTTATGTTAGGGATAGGCTGGAGAGTATGGAACTCTGTCTGGGGACAGGTGAGGAGACAATAGACAGTTTGTGGGTAAGGATTAAAGGGAGAACAGCAATGAGAGAAATTATTGTGGGGATCTGTTACAGACCGCCTGATCAAGAGGACTCTGTGGATGAAACACTCTATAGACAGATAGGAGCAGCCTCACGCTTGCAGGCCCTTGTTCTCATGGGGGATGGTACAGCCCGGCACAAGCAATCCAGGAGGTTCCTCGGTTGTGTGGAAAACAACCTCCTTCTGAAAGTAATAGGGGAGCCGACAAGAAGAGGCGCCATGCTTGACCTCGTGCTCACCAACAAGGTAGGGCTTGTTGGAAATGTGACACTCCAGGTCAGCCTTGGTTGCAGCGATCACGAGATGGTCGAATTCGAGATCCTCAGGACAGTGAGAAGAGCGTGCAGCAAGCTCATTGCCCTGGACTTCAACAGAGCACATTTTGGCCTCTTCAGAAACCTGCTTAGTAAGATTCCATGGGATATAGCCCTAGAGGGCAGGGGAGCCCAAGGCTGTTGGTTGATATTCAGGGATATCCTACTACAAGCTCAGGAGTGCTGCATCCCAACTAGAAGGAAGTGCAGCAGGAGGGCCAGGAGACCTCTTTGGATAGATAAGGAGCTGCTGAGGAAAGTTCGAAGGAAAAAAGAGGCTTATAACAGGTGGAAGCAAGAACAGGCGGCCTGGGAAGAATACAGGAATGTTGTCCAGGAAGCCAGGGACCAGGTTAGAAAAGCTAAGGCCCAGTTAGAATTAAACTTGGCTAGGGATGTTAAAGGTAACAGGAAGGGATCCTTTAGGTACGTAGC
>WYDI02002835.1:0-30264 GCA_009867235.2 Psittacus erithacus | reverse complement strand
GTCTCCCCTCTGGCAGGTTAAAGCCATTCCCCTTGGCCTGGCCCTACAGGCCCTTGGCCAAAGCCCCTCTCCAGGTTCCCCGCCGCCCCATCGGGCACCGGATCTCACAGTGCACTGCCCCAGGCGGTGTCAGCAGAGGGAAGGGGGAGCCCGGCCAGGCCAGAGCAGGGCCGGGCACAGCACTCAGCGAGGCGGGGAACGGCACCGAAGCGCTTCCCGGCCCCGGGACCTTGCTCGGTGTCGAACGCTGCCGCCACAACGCCGCGGCCCCGCCATTTGCTCGCCTCAGGCGCTCCGCTCCGCCGCGTCCCGGAACTGACGGCATCGCGCCGCGCCGGGGCGAGCAGGAGGCGGCGGCAGCATGGCGGCGGCGGCGGCGGCGGGGACCCCGGCGCCGGGCGGGCCGGGACCTGCCCCGCAGGGGCTGGGCGGGTGGCTGCGCAGCGCGTACCGCTTCGCCACCGACCGCAACGACTTCCGCAGGTGCGGGAGAGGGAACAGAATAGGGAGCGGGAAGGGGAGCGGGGACGGGAGCCAACGCTTGCGGGTTCTCCCGTAGGAACCTGCTGGTGAACCTGGGGCTGTTCGCCGCTGGAGTTTGGGTCGCCCGGAACCTGACAGACATCGATCTGATGGCCCCGCAGCCCGTCCCGTAGCCGTGAGTCCCCCGGTGCGGGTGTCCCGGTGCCGGGAGACCCCTCCGAGCGCAGCCGGGCTCCGGGAGGGATCAATGGCACACGGCGGTACCGAGCCCCCCCTTGCTCCTTACCCTGCCTCATCGCCGGTACAGGGAGGAAGAGCTGCCGGGAAGCGCCCGCCGGGACCAGGAGCAGGGTTCGGCCGTTCCACCGTGCGATGCCTTCGCCTGCAGAAGCGCGTCCCGTCCTCATCCCGTCCTCCTCCTTCTCCTCCTCCTCCTCCTCAGCGCTGCTACTCACACCTCAGCCCCGCCACGCCTGGAGCAGTGACAAAGGGGGGGGAAAAGCTTTTAGATGCCAGAGGGAAGATGCATTCCTCATGCGAGGCTCACAAGTGGTGTCTTCAGGGATGTGAAGCCATCATCTGTGGGATTTTATTCTGTACCCCCATCGAGATGGTGATTAAAGAATGTACAATAATGACACGACCCGCTGGGATTTCTGGTTTTGTGTCGTTTTTAATAAGAAACTTCAGCTTACAAAAAACAAGGTGTAAAAAGAGTAAAGATTTACAAAAAAATCATGAAAACATGATTTATATTCCACACCCCAAAGACAAAGGGAAGGGAGTTCGGGCCTGGGGTGGCCACGGGCCCCACCGGCTGCTTATCCAAAGGGAAAACCCAACCTGTGATGAGGCCCAAATGGGTGATGTCTGGGTGAGATAATGCTGGGATGCTTTAGGGAATGATGACCACGAGTGGGAAGGAGAAGCCATTTGGTGTTGCATAGGATTTTAATGCCCTGGGCTGAGCCTGAACTTGCCGTTAGTTGGGAAACAGCAGAAGCACCATGTGGGAGCCGTGGCTGTGATTTGGCTACGTTACATGACAGCTCCTGGAGGATGCTGTTTGTTGAGCACAGGCACTTCCCAGCACTGAGCATGATGGCAGCAAGATTGCCATGTGGCTGCAGGTTCCCTGCACAGTCCCACATGGGTTTTTAGGGTAAGACATTCGTGTTTAGTGCCAGAACTGCCCCTCGCTTGCCCCAGGGGGAACCTCACTCCACTCCCCACACAGAATCCTAAAAACGCTGCTTTCAAAGCAGGTTTTTTACCATCCTGCAAAGAAATGGAAGTTCTTTTGAAGTAGGGATAATCCAAGTTACGCAGAAAGAGTTTCTGCAGGGAAAGGAGATTAATTAGAACACAAAGTCACTTTATAGTTAATCTCTGTTTTGATTTGGAACACACTAATCTCCCGAGGCTGGGGGTCAGGCTGGGGGCAGTCCCTGCAGTTAAGTACACGAGGCTGCCATAGGGGACTTACTGCATGTTGTCTTAACAAACCCTCAACTGAACTAAAAGCAGCTGAACCCACGATTAGGAGCACAATTAATTACCAACTGAAGGAGCAGCACACGTGCCCCGCGCTGTGAGGCAGCTGGACGCATCGCCAGCCACGTTCAGGAACTAATTGGATTCTCTTGTCCCTTGCTGCTGCCTGGAAGGGTCCTTAAAGCCGTGTTTGGTTCATGAGCACAGCACAGCACACATCAGCTTAAGTCATTAGGGATGGGAGGAAGAAACTCAAATCAGAAACTAGAGGCTGCTCTGACTTGAAGCCACTGAAAACATCAGGAATGCCACCCCAGCTCCAGCTCCTGGGAAGTGGTGCAGCTTTCCCAAGGGGATTTTGCACTGCGGGAAAGCTCATCCTCTGCCAACAGCACCCTTCCAGCAACCTTAACTTGGAGCAGGATTAAGTGCTGAAGATTAGCTTTAATTCTGCCCTTCCTCCAGTCAACAAAGCAGTCCCCCAGCCCCCTGCCCAAGACCATTGCACCCTCAGGGCACCCACATGGGCAGCCCTTGGAGCAGCTGCCTGAAGTTTCTAAGCTGTGCTTAAGCTTCTCTTATGGAAAGGCAGACCTGTAAAACAGAAGTTTCACTGGAAACAGACGCATTCCCTTGTTCCTTTCCTGTAAACTGTTTGATAGAGGTATAGAGGGCTGTGGCTTAAAGTGTGTCACTGCTCAACCAAAGCTGACATTAAGCAAGGAGAAAAATAGGACCCAATCGCTCTTACCTGGGCTCTGGGTTGCCAGTGAAAAGCTTCTGCAGTTTACAGGTCTGAGAAACTAGGCAATACGTGGTTCATCTTGTAGCAGTCGGAAATAGCCTTAAGGGCCAGGCCTACCAACATCATTTAATGCACGTGAAGAGAGTGAAGAGGACACTCACTATGAAGATGCCATTCCTCATCAGAGGTGTGGAGCTACGCAGCCCAGTCACTACATGGACTGGACAAAAGGGCACAACAGGAGCAGCCCAAAGGCAAATAATCACTGGTTGGCGCAGGTAACTGATGTATGTAGCTTTTGATCATTGGAACACGTGGGTTCATAAACTTAGAAGCTTGCTAGAATGCTTCACATCCCCATCTGCAGTAGTCAGGTGTCAGTATTAATGTAACAGACACCAAAAAACCCCACTGAATTGAGGTTTTATATTCACAGAGGCAATAAATTCTTAACCTAAGTCCTCCCTGTCTGATCTCAAACCTGCTGGAGAGATTAGATGCACACACAAAGGCAGCGTTCAGAGCTTGGATTTTGCTGTTCATCCCAAAGAAGGGACACTTGGTCACCTTACACACCTGTAGTTATTGCATATTAAATTCACACAGGCATAACCATGGCACGGTTCTGCTCACGTGTGGAAGCATTTGCCAGGCTGCTGAAAGGAAACCTGTGCAAACACTGCCAGGACGATGGAAACTCTTATCTAAAAAGCCAAATCTAATCCACTTTTGCAGAAGCTGTTATTTGAATGGGTACAAATACACAGATTTCAGACATGTAGCACTCAAATCCTCCTTTCTGAGCTTGTCAGTGCTGCTGAGGACTTGTAAAACCACACAAGTCTGCTGCTTCAGAGGGGGAAATCCTGACTTATTTCCCAAGGTTTCTGTCCCATGCCAAATATTACTGGATACAAGGCACCAAATCCAAGGAATTATACAAAATTAGTTCACCCATCTGTACTGGCAGGTAAAACTCATCTCCCTGTCTCTTGTTTACACAGTTCTCCATTTGCTGCCTCACATTAACAATGTCAAAGCCAGACCATAGAATTGTTCCGGTCAGAACTAATGAGGTGGGAGGGAAATGAAGGTGTTTTCAGTGCTTTGCAGAGGAACTGGTTTTGCAGTGTGCATAGTTTAATGTGGCCATGCAGGCAATAAAGGCTAACAGAAAGGCAATCTCTGTAACTGACTTGCTAGCGGAATAAAGTTAGTTCAAATCAAGTGGTTTCCAACAATGACAGCAGATGCTGTATCACGCCTGGCCATGGATACAGTAAGATTCTTCATTCTTCAAAACATAAAATTAAGGGATGCCAATTTACTCACAAGCTGGATGCAATAAGGATATGCTGGGAACAGTTCTGTCCCAATGGCTGCTCCTCCCAAGCCCGTCTGCCAGCATTCAAAGGCTTCCTGCACCTTCACATGTGCTCTGAGCATCCCTCAAGGCAAATGACTCCTTGCTATAGAACTGGAACGCCAGTACAGGCAATCCCAGTGCAACGAGAAACCAATTCTGCTCCCAGCTGTACCAAAAGCCAGGTTTTTGTGTTGCAGACACTCAACTTGGAACTCATGACTGCAACCACTGAACTCTACTCACGTCACACCACCTGTCTGTGTATTTGCAAAAGCAGAGCCTAAACCCAGAATTATTCTAATACACATTGATCCATTAGCAGGATTTGAAGCCATACCATTACAGGAGGGACAAAGTTTGCTTTACAGGCTAATGATACAGTATCTTCACCTTAGTGATGTAGAGAGGTAACTTCCAATCCGAATTTCTGGCAAGCAGGACACTATAAAACAGTGTCCCCCATGGAGGGAACACTGGGCTATGTTTATATAAAGAAGCCTGCAGTAGACCAGTATAAACCAAACAGCATAAAACATGCCATATGCTCTCGCTTCCAAATAAAAGCTGAATATTACAGAAACCTCACAGTGTTGGAAAAAGCAAGTTTAGTTCCTTTGAAGTATAAATTCATTCCTTCCCTATCAGGGCAATCACTTTCTGACTGCAGTATCCCTGCACCTCAGCACAACTAAGCTAACGTCACATGGAGAGGCCACTCATGTCCAAAGGTGTCACCAGCAAATGCTACCAAATCCGCCTCCCCCTTGCCTCGTGCGACAACTGAATTCAACTCTTAATGCTAAACACTCAGTCAAAAGATGAGCATCACAGTAGAGAGTCTCAGCTCCCCGCAGGATCAATGGATGCTGCACTAAGGGTTGCTTTCCTGTTGAGTTTTACACACACAGGACTGAGGCATTCCAAGGGAATGTGCATTTGGTAGCCACAGTAAACTGTGACTGCCACTTAGGAGAATATAATCCTCGTATTTAACAGTGGACAGGCCTGGAAGGATGGATGCATGGGAAAAATACCAGTTTTCCTTTCCACCTCTAAGATTAAAAAGGCGATTTTAAGCACTATTTTTCCCTCGAATTCTCTTTGTGAGACAGTGTTCCCAGAGCTCTAGAAAAGAACCCATCATGTGTCTGATAATCCCAAGATGCTGATTCTTCCAGGAATGTCACCTTCTACCTGTGCTGAAGCCAGCTCAGCCTCCCCTGCAGTCAGCAGCCACAAGTACTTCTACCAGGTCTCAATTTAGCCCCTTGCATGTTATTCACTGGTAGTAAATTCCCTACTGAGTAAATACAAGGATACAAAGACATTCACTGAAATCCCTCCAGACGCTGCTACATCTACAGAACCAGAACTACAACTTCTGACAGAGTCCTATGGGAACTGGTTTAAAACTCTCTTGTCTCCAGTAGAATTCGAGCCTCTGAAGTCAAAATGAGACTGAGTTGTCAAAAAGACAGTTTTTGGTGACTCAAAAAGCAGCACATCGCTCAGACCCACAGGAAATGGGGAACTTCAAGGACCGAGACCTAGCACCACACTGTGCTCCGCTTGCTGTGCTCACCTCTGCATGGCTGCAGTGACAAACAGCAGCCACAGCACCACAGACCGATTTGCCTATAGGACAGAACAGTTACAGTAGTGGCAGTGGCAATGGAACAGTGTTTGGGAGACTTACCTCTTCCCCCCTCCACCACCACCATCAGGTTGTCAGTGTGTGTCTAATGGGCAAATGCCGACAAGAGCAGAAAAAGAGGGAGGAAGAGAAACACTTTCACAATTTCTCTACCTGAAAATGGAACTGTTTTTTCAGAAGCTCATATTTGAGGTTATTTCACCTTTAAACCCCTGCCCCCAGACCACGAAGACTGACAGACATTGTGTCTAGTTAGAGGATTCAGATTGGAACATGCAATGTGAACTGCCAAACCCCAACTTAGAAAAACACACCTGAGGCAACTGTAGGCTGAGAAGTGACTGTCAATAGTCAGCTAAGGCCCTGTGTTTCCCACAGAATTCCAAACCCAAGACAATCACAGATACAGACGTTTTCATAGCCTTTCAAACCCAACGGGGAATTTGACACTGAAGTACATTCCTTCCCTTTATGGCCCAGCAGAAACAAAGACTGCGCAGGCTGAGCTCTGCACAACCTCCTTCGTGTGACATCTGCAATCCATGGACATTCATTCCCCTTAGAGGAGCAATAGCAGCAGCCTCTCGCTGTCGTGGTCTCACCACCACTCTGCTTCCCTAAGGAAAACATGCCACGCTTGTATAAAAGTGCTACTTTGCCAGTGTAAGATGCCTGCATGCCACTCGCTTCTGCTGTCACAGCCAGGGCTCAGGCTCCTCTGTCATCCTGATGACCAACTTATGCCAGCAGAAGCCTGCAGCACAGGCTTTGTTTTTGCTGCCACTGTAAACAGATTTGACGTACTGGTACATTCCTGCTTTATGACCGAGTTTTGTGTTTTAAACAGACTTTTTCCAGAGCAGAACTGTTTTCAAATCACATTCCTTGTGAATTTAGCTGCCGGTTCAGTTCAGCCCGGAGAACAGACCGAGTGTGCACACAGCCCCACAAACAGAGGAGAAGAGCTGCTGACAAAGCTTGCCCACCCTCCACTGATGGCAAAGAACTTGGTACCCCAGAGACTGCTGAGGCCTGGGGCAGTGTTATCCCTGGTTGAAGAACGTTTAACATCTCTCCAGCAAGAACAGCTCCGAGGGCCGTCAACTCCACCTATCCAACAACTGTCCCAACAAATACCTGCGTGATCTGCGTTTCAAACCTTGGCAATGTGAACAGCAATTAAAGGGGAGGGGACTGTACCTGCTCCTTCTGCAGTTTTATCAGCATTACCAGGTACTGAAGGTTTTTGAAGCCAGATGAGTGCTTCAATATCCTGGTTGTGCTCATCTGTTACACACCTTACCCAAATCCTTTTTGAGATGAGGGATACACAGCATCAAACCTTCCCATTTCATTCTGGGAGCACACTGAACGACAAGATGCTTTCTAAACAAGACTCTGACTGTAACCTTACGTGTCAGAATGGCACAGCTTGACAGGCTTTTCCAGACCCTAGGTGGCCAATGTCAAGAGCTGATCCCCTTCCTGCAGCGAGCCTTTTTTCCTCCAAAGAGGAAAGATGTGAATGCCAATGGTTGTAAAGGAAACGGAGACTGCTGGTTGAGTCACGGAGCTCCCCATCATGGGAATGTCAGTCTTCTGTCCTTATCACTGTGTCTGGACGGCACCTGAGCTTGGAGTTGTTTTTCTGAGATTCTTGCTTTGTCCTGCACTGTTCTTTGAGTGTAAAAAAGAATGTAGGCCTGGGTTTTGCACACCTCCTCCACACTACATACATTCAGTTTGGAGTCATTGCAATGGACCCAAAAACCTAGGAGTCAAAGTGAGAAAGAGGGTATTAGCAAGGGAGGCGTAACTCCTTCTGAATGCATTTTGGAACTGTTCAGAGGAAACATCCACAGAGAAAAAGGGCAGTGGAGGAGAAAAGGCATCTCTATCTTTTCCTCTATGGATGCTTTGGAAAGGAGCTCCTGATCTGGAAAACATTTTGATTGTTTCTGCACCATTAAGAGAGTTTAGAAATACCAAACTGTAATTTAACCAACTGTATATTATAGCCCAAAAGCTCCATTAGGAAAGGAAAAATTCCCTGGAGAGAGGCAATTTGTAGCTCTTTCTGCCCAAGTCCGAAGGCGGAATCAAACACTGATCCAGCTGCAGAGAGAGACTGCTGGAAAGGCACAAAACCCCTGCGGATGTTACTCATGAATAGTTCCTGTCCAGCTTCAAAACACTTTCTGTTTATCTCATCATCCCAAGGATACTGAGAAAAGACACCCAGCTGGATTAGCTCCACGGAGTTACGCTGCATGAGAAAATGAAGCATTCATGCTGTTAACAGCAAGCAATAAAAGGCATCCCGAAGGGCTGCGAAGCAAAGAACAGCAATCTGTGGCTTTAGGCAAAAACCCAGGAAACATGCTACCGGGAAGACATTCTGGGAAACAAACTACCAAATGCTGGGAAATTGATTCCAACCAACTTTGATGAGAAAGCTTTACAACGCACTACGTCTGTGGAACAAAACACGAGGTTCTTGAATCTGTTTCCCCCGGAACAAGGCACACGCACCTCCCTCTGTGTTGTAGCAATATGCTGTGTAGTGTCCTGAGCCAAACCCTTTCCCGTGATGCATCACCACAGCGGAGAGGTCATAGACAAAGGTCTCTTTGTCAAGAGAGGAGAGAGAGTCCCTGCAGCAGTAAGGTTCCATGTTTAATACCTGGTCAAAGAGGACATGGACCCCAATCTTCTCGCGGTGATTACGTTCAGACCACCTGCAAACACAAGGGCATGAATCAAAGACTCCGGATCCCGCTTCTCGCCTGCGGTGCGCACAAAAGCAGCTGCTGCTCGACAGCTCTGAAGAGCTTTCTGTGCTCAGGTCAAGTAGGAGGTGTGTAATTCTTTCCTTCTGTTTCCACTCTAACCTCTACTACAGTCATCTCCTGCACACAGCTCTTTCTGTCACTGATGCCCATTCGTTATCGTTAGGGTACTGTGGAGATTTGCAACAGGCAAGCATAAAGAAAGCCAAACTACCGTGACAGCAAGACAGCGGTTGAAAGGCTCAGTTGTAATATAACCCCCCCCACGCCTCAAATGCCTGGCCTGAGTTTCAGAAACTGCTCATAGTATTTTGAGCTTTGTCTGCTTTGCTTTACTCAATGGGTACATCCATAGTATTGGCATTTAACTAGCGCAGGCTTCCAGCTTCACCAAATCGTTCACTCAGCTCATCATCTCATCCATCTCACAGCCACTCTTTCAAGCTGCCTCCAAACTCAGACAACTACTGTTGAGTACAATGCAAGGGAATCAGCATTAACATTTGCAAAACATTACGCTGTGTGTAGACGCTACAAACAGGCTACTGACTGTAATGTGAATTGTACTCTGAGAGGGAATCACCTCTCTGGTTTAAATGCATTTACCAGAAAGGGAGAGGTTATGAGCCCACACTAATCACATCTCTCCAAAAGTCAAGTCTCCTGCCTGACACCATGCACTGTGCCCCACTCACCTGAATCGTTTAAGGTGCAGCCGGAGGACCTGAGGTAGTCTGTAGATCAGTAACTGCTTTTTAGCTTCGCTCAGAACAAGGGGTTTCGGAGAAGACTTTCGCCGTTTGCCTACCAAATAGAATGAAAAACACCAAGGCAAAGATTGTTGGGGTGTAATTCACTTTCAGAAGGAGAAACAAGCACATTCTGAACTCTTTTCTTCCAGCTCACATGCACTCACGATGGATGCACAAGTCAACATCACCTATGAATTCCTTCACAGAGCAGGAACCACCTCTGAACCAAAGCTGAAGAAGAATCCTGCCAGGGATTACTCTTTCCAGGACACTGAGCATAGGAGGGTACAGGAGGAAGACAGGTGGCTTCCAGAGCTTCCAATAAGAAATGTACCTGTTAATTAGGTTTCTGCACCTCACTGCACCAGCTCACAACAGATGGGTTGCTCCTCCTCTGTCACATCTGACAAGTGCCCCCAATAGTTTTTGGCACCGAGGTGTAGGCTGGTTGCCTTCCCCTGGCTTTTTTCAGCTGGTTAAGACCCCCTTAGTGATTTCACTCTGAAGAGATGGTTACAATTTGGGCTTTCACAAAGAATCCAAGAAAACAGAGTTGAGATGAAGCCGTACTCATCTGCGTCAACACTCTGTGAACAGAGCTTGTGAACCAAACTACTCAAATCATATCTGGCTTTGTTTCAAGAACATCTCGTCAATGGTTATTTCCTAATGCTCTGTGAAGATGTTTGGTAACAGATTTGTGAGTCAACAGAGAATAGGTCTCTACAAATATTTGCTGCTTCAGCTGCTTAGCTGCAATGTAAGTCAAGTTACTGGCGTTTTCCACCCAAGGGGATGAATATTTGCCATAAATACTTGCATGAAAAAGTATTTCAAATCCAGCTTATCCGAGCAGCTGAGCTGCATGGTTATAACACAGCTAAAATTATTCTCAGGCATATAAAGACCTTACACTCAGACCTACTACAGGAAGAGAGAAGTCATCTTATAGCTGAGCGCAGCAAAACACGTGCATCCATCTAACAGGTATTACATTAACCTGAGACTGCCCAAATAGCATCAGTTCATTGCTTCTTGACAAAATGCCTACAGAGAGGTGGAAGCTGGAACCTGGCAGCACACCTTGAGAACTCTGCATTTGTCATTCTGGTTAAAGGATTCAATCAAGAGCAAGCTGCATACAGATAACTTGCTATGAAAGCTTTCCTACAATGCAGGGATGAGCAAACCAGAGGGAATGAGGTTCCTTCTTCTGTCCCTAAATCCAGCCCCTCTCACCCCAGAAGAATGCCTTCTCCTCTAAGGCAAGTGGGGAGATCATGAGCAGGGTCATAGTAAAACCTTAGCAAACTGTGCTATGTGAATAGTGAATGGTGAAAGAAAAATGACATATCAGATCCAAACTGGTACCCAAAGGAGCAGAAGCTACCAACAGGAGGACACAAAACAGCACGAGCAGCAAGGAAGAGCAGTTTTCCTATACATGCAGATGACAACACCTGTTTTGAGACACATCAAACGCATCAGAAACCTCTCACTTGGAGAAAGAGATGGTACAGAGACAGCACCAGCAGCTCACTTACTGTTGCACTGGTCGCACGCGTATATCCTCCCTTCCAGCGCCTCGGTCTCGGTGAACTTGGCCAACATCTCTGTCAGCATGCACTCTGCCTGGTGAACAGGGACAATCCCCTTCTCCATGGAGTGATAGCGCTCAGGGAATTCCAGGGAAAGATCCCAAAAGGGCTCCACAGTGTTGGATTTGTAGTTGCATGTTATGCAGGTGACCTGGGGATGACACAAATGGAGTTATGTGTGTGTAGACCTGCAGCCTGGCTGTTACAGTCACATCTAAAGAGCAGGTTTATGCCCCAAAAGCACTGCAGTTTCACAGACAGGATGACCTGGGAGTCAAGAGAAACATGACGTATTTCCACTCTGAAAGCTAATCTCGAGCAAATCATTCAAACTACTTTCTCAATTCCCCCCGCAAACGGAACCAATGCTCATGTTTATGGGATTTACTTCCTCAGATGACCACTGTTACAGGTATAACACCGATTTACAGCTGGTAACAAACACCTTGGATCTGTTTTCTACTACAAAAAGTACATGTTAGCATTTAGCACACCATCATCCTTCCATAGTTTCTCTGCCTTCCTTATGTATCTCAAAGTGTGCGATTCCTTTAATGTTTTATCTGCTAACTATGTAAAATCTTTCATGAACAGAGTATGAAAGGCCACATTTCAGGTGCCATCGTTTTCTTATGTCACGCCATGAGTATTATAAATAAGAAAAGCAGAAAAGTCTTCAATTAAACTCAGAGGCAGAAAGTGAGAACACGAGGAAGCAACAAAACCAGCGAGCACATCTGGTCAGACCCTATGGTACTGTGAGAATCATCCACCAGCAACCAGCTTCCAACCTTGCAGCTTCAGGCACTGAAGTAACCTAAGGATGGACTTGTAGCTAGAAGATAGGGAAGGAATTCTGTGCATAGAAGGGTTTGAAATGAAACACAGTACACACACACAAGTAGAATAAATAGTCTGGCAAGTTATAGTGTATCACAGGTGCAGATCAATTACACTGATCTGTATCTTCGCATTGTTAAGAGACCTATCGCTGAATCTACAACATCAGCCCCAACACCCCCCCACCCAGAGCCAAGGGAATGAGGAACATTGAGCTTAGAGGTGCACAAGAAGCTCTCACACTGCAGAGATGATTCAAATGAAGCAGGACCTCAAGCAGCCCTGCCCTGAAAGTCAGAAGCTTTAACGTGAGAAATGCACCTTTTAATCTTCACCGTGCAGGTAAGTTTCCTGAGGGGGATGCTCCCTAGCACTGAGAAGGATGATATAAACAGTGATGAGAACGTGCACACGTGGTCTGATCTCCTAAACCCTAGAGTGTCAAGTTATGCCCAAGTTTCCTTTCTCCTGGAAAGCAAAGGTAGTGGAGAGCTTTCAAAAGGCACCGCGCTCTCAGGGTCTGCTGGGGAACAATACGTTTCAGACAAGAGAAAGGCACAGGAATAAGGCACCAAGCAGCACGACAGGCACCTTCATTTCCTACAGAAACATATGTTAAGCATGCTCAGTGTCTCGAGATGACTTTCATATGCCTGCAAAAACCCCCAAATTGTCAGAGCGAGCTTATTTGTTACAGCACAAGATGACAGCCCTCTCTGCCCTCCATCATGCTCGTTCTAGACATGGAAACAAAACCAGGAAAGGAAGAACCGAATTAGAAAGACATTTAAAAAGCACAGGAAACACTGAAAACTAAGGGCTTCTATACTTTGGGTACATTTCACTCCGAAGTGGCCCAAGTCAACTGAGTTTACAATACCTGTGACAAGGATGGAAAATGCTGACAACCTGCATAGCAACTCCTCTCGTGTATCTGTGGGCTCCTCAGGAAACAGAGCTCTAATGAACGGCTCGAATGGATGCCTGTGCAAAAGCAGCTTCATACCTGACTAAGCAACTGCCCATGAAAAATGGTGTTCACCACCTTCAGGACCTGCTTGGTGAGCTTCCTCTGTGAGAAAGGGATGAGGATCCTGCGCTTAGTTCCTTCCGACTCCAGCTCCTGCTGTACTTTATCCAACAGCTCGCAGAGAAATTCCTGAGCGTCCTGCTGATCGTACCCTCGGAATGCCGGGATCAGGCTCCACACAGAGTGCAGCATGGCAAAGGGGGACACGAGAGCCCACTTGCCAGACCACATCACTCTGAAGAGGGTGTGCAATTCGTGACAGAGGGAGATGTGCTTTGAACTCGGTTCCTTGGGCTGTATTAGTTCTAAACTCCTGCTTATGGAGGAGCCACCATTTAAGCCAGCTGGCAAGCTCTGCGTGCCATATGATCCCACTTTGTCAGTCTTCCCTGACTCATTAGCAGCAGACCCATTTGCCAACCTGCCAGGCATCCTGGACTTCCCATTCACAGTTTTAGCTAAGAGTTCTTCTGTTTCACAGAGATCAAGCGTCAAAAAACATTCTCTAAACTTCTGGAGGTGACTTAGCACTTGCAGAATAGAATTCATATAGCACGTGTTTCCCAGGTTCCTCAGACCCGTCACCCCAGGGGTCATCAGAGGCTTACGCCGGATGGAATAGAACTGTTTGAATCTGCTGCTCTGCATCTGCCTTGAGGTAGGGGAAGCAGTCGCCACCTCCCTGAATTTCCTTGGAATCAAGTTCTCTCTGTGCACGTGAGACAAGAGCCTCGCGCTCTTCCTCGGAGGAGCGTTCGCCAGCTCCTCCAGGAGCTGCCTCTTCATCTCCCGCCGCCGCTGCCTCGCTGCTTCCTTCTTTTTCTCCAGCTCTTCCATTTGCTTCTTTTCTTTCAGTTTGCGCTGGCCCCTGGAGCTCTTCTCAAACCAGGTCCGCAGCGCCTTCGCCAGCAAGGACTGGCGCCTGTGCCACAGGGCTGTAAGCATCTGAGACTGTCCCTGAGGGCTCCTCTGATGGCTGCACACGTCCTCTCCCAAAGCCATCGACCGCAGTGTCCTGCCACTTCTTGTTGATGGGTCATGCTTTTGACTTCTAATCGCTGACAGGGAACTTCTCAGCAGTTTCAAATCACCCTCTGGGTTATCATTCAAGACATAATCTTCACAAAGGTAACAAAAGACATACAGATCATTAACTTCCATTGCCAACGGATGCCTGGTTTCTTCAAAGTGTTTAAGTGCATGCTCCTCAATGTACCTCCCGCACGCCACGTGGGAGCACTTCAGGCAGGCCCAGATGGACTCTGTGGTGTGGCAGTCCACGCAGTGCCACTTCTGGGGGTTCAGGATGGAGTGGTCCTGGGCGAGTCGTAGCCGCCCAACATGTTTGCATCTATCCATGTCTTACAGAAGTCTTCGCTGCTTTGACCTTGGAAGGCAAAAAAGACAGAGAGAAAAGGGGCTTAGAGCCATGGCACATGTTTAAAACCATCTCTTTCGTACTGGCTGCAAAGACCTATAAAAATACAGATGTTGAACCTTGTCAATCTCAACCTCAGTTTTCCCTCAAGCAACTCCATTATTTCTGTGGGCAGTTTTTAGTACCAGCCAAAGAGACGGGATTGACAAGGTCTACAGCATACAACTGTCTATCTGTCTACGAGGGACAGCCCAGCCAGCTGCCAGCACGCCTCACCCAACCAGAATGGCTCTCTTCCAAGGAGAAAAAGATTAATTCACTCCACACACACGTTTGATCTTTAGCTGCCCTCTCGAAACTGATACATGCAGAATGAATTTGGAATGGAAACGCATGTCATCAGGACCACGCTGAGGTTACTAACTTCTTGCAGAAGCCACAAAACCACCAGATAATTGTCATAACCAGAGCGTTTGCAAGCCCTGCAGGCTCTCCATTCTACCCTGGAATTCTCTCATTTCCCACAGCCTCCCAAACGTTCCAGTGTTTAAAAAACATCAGGAGGGAATAAAACCTGAAATGTGCTATAGTGAACCTAAAGGAACATCTGCAGGTGTACATGCTTGCAGGAGCACACAGAAAGAGAGAAAGCAACTGATTTACTGCACTGTAACTGAAGAGAAATCAAAGCAGTGCTATTAGAAGGTGCAAAAAGCTTTTACTCCGTGTCCCGTACCCATGTGCTTTACAGAAGATGCTCAGATGTAGAAAGAGTACAACTGACACTGGGGTGTCTTTGTATGCTCCCTCCAATGCTCTGATCCGAGGGAAAGAGACGAGGGCACAGCTACTCACGGAGTCCTGTTCAAACATCCTTCCTCCCGTGCCGCCAGCACCCAGGCACGGAACATCCCCATCGCAGCCGGAGGAGTCTTGGCGGATCTTCGGGAATTTAATTACTATTTAAGTCTTCATTGTAAGGCAGCGCAGCTTCAAAGCCCTAGAGAGAGGATATTCATGTGATGCACAGAAACAAACTGAGAGCGCTGGCAGGGCTGCTTTGGAACACGATTAATCCCCTCGGTGCAAGAGCTACTGCAGAGAACACATTACAGAGACAGGAACGCTCTGGAAGTCGAAGCTGGAGCGTACCAAGGAACCCAAATGGAAGAGGCCCTGTGGAATTCCGTTTTGCTGCTTTCCTTTTCTAATAATCTATAAATCTGTTGGTCATGTGTAGCCTCTTCATCATCAGCCTTTTGTAGCAGATGACCCAACATATGGCAGAGAGAAGATGTGGAGTTCAAAAAGACGGAGCGCAAACGTTGCACCTCCTGCGATCACTTCAGCGCTGACTTGGTGAAAGCAGGGGGGAGGAGATGGGGGAAAAAGGAGGCAAAAAAGCTGTCCTGAAATATCCAGTATCAAACAATAGAAACGAAGTAATGAATAGTTGTTAAGTGTGAACCGCAGCAAAGAACTGCAGGGGGAAAAGAGAGAGGAAAAACCTGCATTTTGCCCAAGACGGAACTGATTGTAAACCCGTTATCTGTTGTAATAACCCAAGAAAGACTACATTAACTCACTTACACACCTACAGCTTGAACGCAACGCACAGTAATGACAGGAGAGATGGGGAGAACAGGCACAAAGTGGTTACAGATGTCGCAGAGAGCGTCGGAGCCAGCACATGCAATATGTACTTAAAATGAATCACTCTACAAGGAGCAAAGTTTAACACAAGGGAGGCTGTGGCTTCCCCAGAGACAGCAGTTGTCTCTATCTGACCAGGCCAAGCAAACCTATCCTCAGTGGCCCCCAAATTATGCAGATTTACTTTAATTCCTATCTTCTTCCAGTGACATTGTTGGTAAAGATGGAGTCTGTTAAAGAAAAATCAGTGCTCTTCTGTTCTTTAACTCTTCTCGACTTCAGATTAGAGCACAAGTGGCCACTTCAGAATCCATCTCCACGGAGTGATCCGCAGTGTCTAAATAACCCTTTCAGCTGGTTATTTTGAACAGTTCAAGCAGCACCGCACCTCTCCTTTGGGCCAAGTCCATCCCCTCACAAATCCTCAGACCTGCAAAGGCACTTTTGGAAATGCCCCACTAAACAAAGGGCTGGCTTGGTCTCCAGGTTGGAACCATCCCTTCCCACCTCCCTCCCACCCTTCTCCCTGAGCTTTTTTCTCCCCTTTTTCTCCTTTATTTTTATGCTCAGGTCTTGATACCAAATAGTGGAATAATCCCATCTAGCCTTGGTGAGACCAAGTAGCATGGATTCCAGCTTGAAAGAGTATAGACACTACGGTAACATTGACAGCCTTCATTTACATAAAAGAATGCTAATTATGTTGTATCATCAACATCTGTGATTCTGCTCACTGCCATATGCGACAGGGTTGGGAATTTAACCCTTGAGTCTCACCAGGAGAGCTGAGATTTGTGCAGTGTAACAAAAACGGGGCCTTTGAAACTCCACTTCCCAGAGGCTGATTAAATCGCTGCCGAGGCAGGTCACCCACCAGCCCTGCAAGGGCTCAGGACACAGCATTTTCCAAGCACACTGAATTCATCTTCAGTTTCCAATGCTAGTATGTTGCTGGTTTCAGCTGGGTAACAGGCTACAAGGAAATCAATCACACACCAGATCCAATGCATTAAAGAATCATGTTTAACAATGAAGTAGTCTGTCAGTATATAAATCACAAGCCTTTTGTCAACTGCTTTTGCTTTTCCTGTGTGGGCCAGCAAGATTTCCTGTTTGAAGAGGAAAAGAGATTTTAAGAGTGTTGGTGGGTTAACAAAGCAGCTTTTGCTACACCTTAATTTGGTAATTCTCAGCACAAAAGCATCTTTGATGCTGCCTGTGATGCTCCCCACCTGTTTCTCTTCAGGTAGCTATAGATTATGGATACTTCCCTTGCAAATCTAAGCCTTAATACCATATACACCCAGGCTAGAAACAGTGTTTATTTAACCCAAACCACTTCAGTGACAGCTCTTTTCAGCTTCCTCAGACAAGAGGAAACCTGTCTGGCATCAGTGGGGCTGGCTGTGGAGCATCTGCACCACTCACCCATCAGTAAAACTGCCTCTCACCACGGGTACTAAAGGCAGCTGGGATGCCCCAGGGTCATCTGCCATCCCGCTGCAAACACTAAACACGTCACTGGAAGATGTGCACACGACGAAGAACTAAATCTGTTCCTCTCTTTAACACAGGTAAACAAACAGCTTGCCCCAAGCTAGCAGCGAGAATAGAGAACTCCCTGCCAGGAGAAATGACAAAGCTATGATGAAAGGAAAGCCCAAAGATGAGTCAGAACCCGTAAACAGGCACGCAAGGGGGAAACAAACCTTCCAGAGATTACAGGGCTGGGGCTATTTAAGATGCTGCAAGGAGTGAACACAGCTTCATGTGGTTGCTGTGAGAAGCCATGAACAAGAGAGTTTTATGATGGAGAATGAACACCTTACATTCGTTTGGAAGCAAACAAACTGAATCTTCTCTTTGCAATTTCAGTATTCCAGGTTTCTTTCTTGGTTTACAATTCTTTTGTCCATCAGGATAGATCTCATTTTAAGCAATAGCTATAAACTTCTCCTTTCTCACATACTTAGAACTTTCCTTTCCCAGATAAGGGATGGGGGAAGGAAAAAGAGGGGCGGAGGAACAACTAAACTGCTCTGCATGGAGAGGCAGCTTGGAGCTGCACTGCAATACAGCTAAAGATGGGTTAGCACTGCAATACAGCTAAAGATGGGTTAAACCTGGTGTAAACTAATAGGAAATAAAAGGAAACTAAGGACACAGGTTTAGCCAGCAATGTTTTAGAGACAATTTGAAAAGCTCTCACCTTGCAAATCGCAGTATTTAAACACTGGGTCAAACCCTACCTTCTGTTCTTGTGTGGATTGTTATCATGGAAAAACTTATGGCAAGATCCTGTAACAGCTTCAAGAACCAAACGCAGCCAAAATCATTTGGCTTTTGACCCTAAAAGAGTGTTAAAACAAAACACATGACTTTATTTTGTTTCTTTGTGCCATTCTTACACATTTTGGAACTGATTAAAGACATCTGCACAGATCTGTCAACACTGCTTTCTTCTCAATAAGTGTGCATGAAGCAAAGGGGGAAGTTCAGGGATCTGGAAAGGCGCTGGATGTTCAGCCGAGGCCACTGGAAGTGACTTTCATTTGTCCAAGAGTTGATTCCAGAACAAGGAGAAGCCTTTGGTGCTGAGCCAAACTCCTGTAGCTGCAGCCTGGCAATCACCTCTAAGGTCAGGAGGGAGGCTCAGCCTGAATGGTTCATCCATTCACACCTTCAGCCCTGTCCTGGGAGTGGCAAAAGGGAACACCTCACCAGGCCACAGGCAATCGGTGCCACATTAGAGCATCGTTGTCTTTTATCTTTCTTCTCTTTTTGTTTTAGAACACTGTTGGAAAAAACACCCTTTGCTATTCTTGCTTTCTATCCGGAGTACGTACCCCACATAAACCTACTGCTCCACCAAATAGGTTTAAAAGTCCTGGATGCAAAAAGCCAAACACCTTCCACTCTCCTCCCATGTTTTAGGAGCAGCCTTGGAGAATTTCTACCCTGCTGCAAATACTCAAAAAAGCAAATAAAGAGATATCAGAGGCACTCGACAGCTAAAAATCACATATAACCACTCAAAAACTGTATTCCTTTGATTGTTCAACCCACCCATTAGTGAGGAACCAATTCCTCACCCAGCTGCCTAATGAAAACATGTAATTGGAGCTGTGTAGAAGATGGCAACAAAAAATCCCTGCTCAAGACCTTGGTGTCCCTCTGCCAGCGAGAACCCTCTGTGCCCACACAGCAAACCTGCATTTGCCTCTCCAAGCCACTGGCAATAGCGCTTTGTCAAACATGAAACCTCCTTCATTGATAACTCCATTAGAGAAGATGAATTGCTGCGTGAAGGAATGAGTTCCACCAGCACATCACCTGAGCAGGTATCCTGTATCCTTACAAAGCCACTGCATGGTCCAGAACTACTCAGGTTCTGGATCATGGAGCAAGGAAAACACCCAGGAAAACATGCAAGCTCTTTCTGCTTCTCTTTCTCCCAAGAGCCATCAGCTTGCCTGGGCAGGAATGGGTTTCTCCCTTCACTCCCCTAGTTCAAACCCTTTTAGACTTTCAAATTGCATCTCCAAAGGGTAACAACAGCCCTGAAGACTTTTTCAGTTATTCTGAAAGCCTATTTCCTTGGAAATGTCAGCTTTCTACCCTCCAGTTGCTGGCTTCCTCCTATCCACGGTGACACTCCATCAAGTCAGTTACAGGCAAATTAACACAGCTGACAAAGGGGGAAAAAAAGGGAAAACACAGGAGAAAGAGTTAGAGATGAGTCAGGATTTGGTGTTTCATTGAAGAGGCAGCAAAGTGATGAATTAAACAGCTCCTCTGAATCCATGAATTAACCACAGTTTAAAAGACAGATGACAAGACAGGAGACATGAGCTACGACAGCAGCAGCAGTCGCTGCTTTCATCTCCCTCCTGGCCAGCATCAACCTCCTCATCCCAACACAGACAAACATCCCACCTTGATCCGAAGCATCCTGAATTCCACAGCATCTCCTCTGGAAGCTGGCTGGTGTCCCTATGGGAATCACAGCAAGCTCAAAGGACTTCCACTGGTTCCAGCCATTCCATACAGGCACGGGAGGACATCCTCCCACCCCCTTATGCTGTTTCAACTCCCAAGCTATAATCACAAGGGAGCTTGATGAAAATGTGACTTCTCTGCCAACTTCCACAGCGAGTTCTGGTTTATTAACTCCTTTAAGTTAATTATAACTATGTCAACGTGAAACTGTTTCTGGGAGCTTACAGTGTGCTGCAAAAAAGCGCTCTAAGCTCAAACCTGGAATCTCAGGAATCAGTTTTTAATGAAATAGCCAATTATGCAAAAAAACCTCCCCACAGCCAAACCCAAACCCCTCCAAAACCCCAAACGAGGATTAAGAAAATCCTGTTTCCTGCACTGCCATCCTTGGTGGGAGAGAACATGACTTGTGCAGGACTTTGTTCCCAGCATCATCTTGGGAAGCTGAAGTTGGTGGATACTGGTCCATAGCTCATTTTAGAGTACAAGGAAGAGCACAGACATCCTGGTGTGCTGAGTACAATTAGCTCCCAACATGTCACACTCCACAGCAAAAAGAACAAGGCTTCAAAGGGCTCCAATTTGTCCTCAACACCAACCCACCCACAGGGATTGAGCATCCTCCCTATGAAGTTCTGTTCACATGGATTTAGGGGGATAACTGAGAGAAGACAAGTGTTTGCCTCATGTTTAGAGATGTAAATGTCCCAAATCTACCAAACCAGAGGTGTTAACATCCCACTTCCATAACACACCAGGAAGGGTAGGCTTAGCCACACTACAACCTCTCTGCAGATACATACTCTCTTTACCAGAGGCTTGCTGGCAAACTCCAACAAAACCCCACCAAACTCCTTTGGTTTGGTTCAAATACATTTATGGAGTAGAATAAATTTATGACTACACCAAAAGACTTGGCATCCTCCAAGAGCAGTAACTCAGGCTTCATACAGGCCAACAAATAGTTGCAAATGTGCATCTGTCTTCTATCCACATTCCTTTCTGATGAAGATCCTCTTAAACCAAGGGCCAGTTCAGCGGTCATGAGGAATGGATCCAGCGGTTTATGGTTTGAAGATAATCATGGAAGGGCAAAGAGAAGGTGAAATCCTTCAGTTCACAAAGCATTTCCATACAGCCCTCCTCAGGAACCAGCGAGGAGGTTATTTGTGCTGCCATCCACGTTCTCCAGATGTCCAAGTTTAAACTTGGAAGTTTTAGAAGTACATTAAAGATGAAACATGAATATTCTTATTAAGCCAAACTCCCTGTTTCTCATCTAAGTGCAAGAGATGAATAAAACCAAGTGACTGAAGCCCCAGGTACAGCCCTCACCTATCTGCATTTTCAGTTTTCATTTTCAGCTTCAGGAGCAGCTGTTCCATGTGCAATACAACCAATCCTATTTATTCCTTAGGGTCACCATACACCAAGCAAACAAAAAGACGCATGTCCTGCAGTTCCCTGGGAATGTGGGAAGTTACGACATAACAGCCCTGGATGTTAAAAAGCATTATTAAAAGGCTATATATTTCTTAGTTCACGGCTTTCTAGAAGTTAATGTTTCTTCATTTATGGCAACACATAAAGTTCTCCCTCTCCTTTCTTTTCATAAGCTTCCCAGCTTTTGTTTCTGCCTTTTGGAAGTGTCAATAAGCTGGGAAACACAATATGGATACACCATATAAAAGGGGCACTCACTGTACATGAAATCAATCCACAGGATAGCCCAGTTCTGGTGCACCAGTCCAAAAGGGAAAAGCCAGTGCAGGAATTCCACTGGCACTTACAGCTGGAGAAGCCTGGAGCAAGCACAGACAATTCAAATTATCAGAATCAAGCAGGAAAAAGCTGGTTTGCATTAGGACAGTCTGCAAGGAGATGGTAACTGCCCAATATAAAGCAATCATTTCATTTTATGAGTCAAGCAACCAGCTTTATGGAATCCATGAATTCCCATCCAACTATTTCCTTACTTGTGACAACAGCAGATTGGGACACACCAAAGTGTTTTAGAGTCTCCTATGTGTTTGCTCCTAAAGAACCTCTCTGCTCCAGCACAGTGACAGAGCTGCCATGGATGCAAAATCAGCGGCACTGACTCCAAGTCAAGAGCTCTACATTGATTTTCACTGTTGGGAAATTCAGGTTTTAGGCCCCAGCACCCCCAAACTGCAGGGATTTGCACCAAAACTGAGTTCTTTTTGCTTCCTTTCTCACTTAGCACTGCCCAGATGGGTTTGCATTCAGGCTTAGTGAGTGCTCAACTGGCCAAGGACATGCTCACATACTCGTAGGTCAGGACCTGGGCACACGTGAGAAAGGTACCCTAGGAGTAATTAACAAAACGAGCCGTGTTCTAGTTCAATGTGGCCAAACAAAGCAGGCAGAGGGGAGAGAAACAGGCAGAGAGGAGAGAAACAGGCAGAGAGGAGAGAAACAGGCAGAGAGGAGAGAAACAGGCATTCTCTGGTGCCCCTACTTTCCCTACCTTATTATTATCATGGCCTGCCACGATGCAGCCAAAAAGCCCCATTTCTGGGGGATGCAGAAAGCATTATTCTTTGGACCAGACTCCTCAAACATTATTTTTCCCATTTAGTGTCTGCCGCATTTATCACCAATTGCCACATAACCCACACATTCCGAGTCGAGGTTCACAGCAACAGCTCAGAGATGTTAAAAACATTCAAACCCACACACTCAACCTTTGATAGGGAAAATCCTACTCCCTTTCCACCTGCCTTCACATTAACACCACCAAACTAAACAGAACTTCCCACTGCTGGCAAAGAGCTCCGTTAGTATGGGGAGAACCGGGTGCGTTTTGACCTATGGTACCTTGCTGCATCCCTCGCATCGCTCACAAACCCCAATTACTTCTGTATCAAAAGACAGTTATAACAAAACAAATGTGCTTATAATAAAACAAATAGAATACACAGTTATCATAAACCAAACCCATTGCAGGGGGACAGGGTGAAGTTTTGGAGCTCCAACACGTCAAAGAAGCCTCCTGCTGCTGCTCACATCGCCGCGGGTGGCTGCAGCACAGATCAGTTTAAGAGCCCCAGCATTCAGTGGCAGCCTAACAGCCTCCTCGAGGATCTCTTTGTGATCGACACAAAGACAGATCATACCAGAGAGTGAATACTTGGTAAGTTAGAGGTAGTCCTCTGCTGTTCTTCCTCCCCCATTTTAATTCATATTCATCTTGGCAAAATCTTAGACAGACTATTAACTAATCTAAACCAACATCACAGCTGATACAACACATAAAGCAATCAGTCAAACGAACATGTCAGTGCCATCTACTGAGGCAATAAAGAACGAGACAACCCCAGCAGGCTGTGCCTTATTATCTTCACAGCCATAATGAATAGGCAAATAGTATTAAATAGAAGTACAGTATTCACAGCCACATTCTGCAATGTTTTAAGCAGGAAAGGTGCCTCTGATACGTTTGAGGAGCAGAGATTACAAGACAAAAATAACAAGCGGTTTTGACACAGCTCTCCATCATTTTCTTCTCCTTCTCTTGTCATCAACTACTATTAGGTCTTCGAGGAGTGAAACAGAGCAGCAGCTAGAAAATTCTCTATGGGTTTTAATGCATGCTGTTAACTGGTAAATGGATTAACCCCCAGTGACCAGTGTCGCCAAATGCAGCAAGGACTTCTGCTTTTTTTAACCAACAAACCCCAGGCATCAGCCCAAGATGCTCCGTAGTATTTATCTGTGTAGCATCCATGAGCACTGCCACATCCTTGGCTCTAGAAGCAGCAAATGACCTGACCCAGACTTTGCTTGGACCACGGCGCTCTATCAAGGTCTCGTCTCTGTTCTCTTGTCAACAAAGAATTAGACAGAGATTTACACATCCTCTTCTCTGTTCAGCTGATGTGCCTGGTCTGTGCTTGGAAAACAAATCTACACAGCAAACTCTCCTCTTCCCAGGTGTGCAAAAGGAGACCTAAAGTGGCATTAATAAACATAACAAGAGTATATTCAGTCTCAGCCCTCCCTGCATCCAGCCCACCAGCTGATGTGAAAGGTTTGCTCTTCTAGTCTCTGGTACCTAAGGAACAATTTCACTTGCTTAAATGCACCTTCCCCCCCCATTCCCGATGGAATTATTCCTAATTCGCATATTATGAACCCTGTTCTGACTGAAATCCTTTCCTATAAATTACAGGGGATATCTGAGCAGCGCCTTTGTCCTCACCACAACATGCCAACGTAACAGAACGAGGTAGGAGACGGGCACACGGCGCACACCGGGCTGTTAATCTCCTTTAAGAACTGGAGATCAACCCAGGCCCCATTCTCCACTCGGATAATTTATTGAAGTAACAGATGCTGGGAGGTTAGAGTTCATCACATCAATTTGTCTTGAGACGAAACGGCAACAAGACAAGGGAAGGAAAGAGGCAGAGGTGCATTTGCACCTCTTCTGATTTGATTTCAATCCTGTGCCTCAACAAGCTGTTCCTAAAGCCTTCCCATTGGATAGTAAACAGGATGTTTTCTTCCTCATTCCCTGAGTCAGTCATTTACACAGTGTCCAAGCTGAGGGAAAAAGCAGTGCAAATCACAAAGCAGGATTCTTCAGTCCACCCTTGGCAAACACTTGCTATTTCCATGCTCTGTCAGGAATATTCCGTTTCCCCAAAACAAACTAACTCTCGTGAGTGGGATCTTCCTCCTCGCCCTCATTCAGGTGAATTAACTACTCTTAGTTAAACAGATTTGCTTCTAGTCTTAGCCTGATGACAGATTAACTCATGACTGGGAGGATTATAGACTTACCTCTGGAAGAAATCACTTCTCAATCTGAGTTATAGCTATTAGTTCTTTAAAGCTTAGCTGAACAGCTTTTAGTAGCTCCTTCGTATTTTGGAAGGAATGATTAAACATCATTAAAGCCAAGCTAACGGCTCCTTCTCACAACTCCAGTGAGCAAACAGTTTGCTGATTTCACTTCTGCTTTCTAAAGGAAGAGCAGAGTTTTACATTGATTTTTGGGGGAATAATTAATACCACTCTAAGCCTAGAAAACTTGTCCTTAAAAATTAAACACGTCTTTCGTGTTTGTGTGGGTTTTAAGCACACAAACCCCTTCTTTGTTCTCCTCAGAAGGAAACAGCTCTTGAGATCAACCTGCTCCTTTGTACCCAGCGTGGCACTTGTGTTCCCATCACGTTGCTCCGGCTGCAGAAGACACAACCGATTCTGCAGGGATGGGCAGTGAAGCCCTCCTGTTTCACCAACCAACACACACTGAAGCACGGCTTTTTTCTGCATTAAACAGCAAACATCCCAAATACAACACCAACATTTCCATGCCATCAGCAAACGGTTTCACTCCACACCAACAACGCGGAAAGCAGCCACTAAGCAAGTAAAGAGCCACCCTCCCAATGTCCTCCTCCTGAAATAAAGCCAGCCTGTCCCTATTGATGAAGGTCCCTGGATGGAAGAGCCCCAGGCATCGCTCCTCCATGATCGCAGAGCTGGAATGAGATGGTTTAGTTGGCCCCTGACAGCTACAGGCAGCCAATCTCCTTGCATTCCCAAGCACTGTTCCATGAGCGGATGGGGTTTGCTTTTTCAGTAACACACAATCCACTTGTGGTTAATTCACCTTTAGCCCTCTGGATCAGCCTAAGCAATCCCTGCATTAGAACACAGCCTTTTCCCCTATTGCTTAATGACTGGAAAATCCCTACACATCCAGAACCAGCTCGGGTTGTCCCAATCCCACAACACATCTATAGATAGACAGACACACAATGTGTTCAAATCAATCCTTAGAGCTCTCCCTCCACCCAGAAACACCCTGAACTATTAAAACCCCACAGCGAACACAAATGTGAAGGCCAATTAGTCAAAGGAGGCATTAGCACCTCGTTGCCCTGAGCTACACGAACCTGCAGGGTAGGGAAGTCTTCACCCCAGCTGTGATTGCTGAAGTTCAGCCTAAATGATTTCTTCCGATGCACTCCAGTGCTGGATTTATGCAGATAATGTTCAAGCTAGAAGCCAGCCACAAATCTCTATCATTTCCTTAATACACAAGGCACTTGTTATTCAGCTGGAACACATTTAATATACAGCACAATGTGAAAGTCTAAACTATCTGAAATTAGTGGGCAGAGTTAACTGCAGCACCAGGCAAGAGGCTGAACGGGTCCCATCACACCAAAAGAAAGGATTTAATATAAACCACAGTTTTGCTCTCCGAGGAGAAGGAAAGCACATTTGTCACAAAGTGATTGGAATGAAGTCAGGCTCAGAGACACGGATCCCTTTAGGAAAGCAGGGAACAAAGCCGCAGTGGCGCAGGAACACAAACCAGCACTGACTGCCCTTCTCAGGACACTCCTTTTAGGACTCCTTGCTAAACGCTCCTTATCCCTTCATGCACACCCACCTCGCCAGGCTCCAAGGGCTCTTCTTGCACCGACTGCATTTAGAGTTCAAACCCTGCAATTGTCTTCAGAGGCTTTTCAGCAGCATGAGAGAGAGGGGCAGAATGTAATTATGGGACAGTATTTCTTAATCAAATCTAAGCCGCCCACTGCAAGTGAATGGGAAAAGATGGCTGCAAGGCAATGCTCCTCAATCAAGTGCATGGCTCTGCCTTTCAGGGCGCATCAGGGAACGGAGCTGTGGACACCATTCCTTAATCAGCTCAGCTGATGTCCTATACAGGATCTCAATGGAGGAATACAGCTGTGGCCCATAACTCTTGACTTGATCTTCCATGGTTTGACTGAAAAGCACATAAATGCACTAAAGCTTTTCTCCACTAAATTGGTTCTTTCTAAACCATCACTGGCTTTGCGGGGGGGGGGGGAAGCTTCTTTTTCAGTGTGCTTGGTTAGAGGTTGAGTGTAAAAGTTGGGTGATATATACCACACACTGAAGTGCACCACAATAGACCAGGCTATTATTCACTTGTAAAGACCATGATGGAGCATGTTATTTAGGAGTTCCAATCTTCTATAGGGATTCCTGTGCTCGAGGCCATGGGTTTCGCTTTGGCTAAAGGACCCTTTTGCATTTCCCTAAATCACAACCATCCAAAAAGCATCCCTTGAACCAGATTTCTTTCCAAGAGTACATCCACGACCCACACGTTAACACCTTTCCAATGCACTCATGCTAACGGTGAGCTGTCAGATCACTGTATTCCAGTTCTCTGCCTGCAAACGTGGCTGAATTACACAGCCGAGGCAGCGCGACCAGACAGCAAGTGTGCACACCGTGGGGAGAAGCACAGCACAGAAAGAAGCCGGTTTTCACACAGCTGCTGCATTTCCCTTCTCCTTTCTCAGTGAATTTCATCAAAGGCCCCACTTCTCAGTGCATTCCATTGTAATTCCCGGGTTAAAGGGACTCACTGAGTGCGCCTGATTTCAAAACCACAAGTTTCCCATTTCCTGAGTGGCTTCGGGCTGCTTTGGGGGCTGCGTTGGTGGTGCAATAGTTAACCTGCGCTCCTTACTATTGTGTAAGCAAAAAGCTAATTAACAACACAGCACAAAGCAGCCAAGTTTGAGTTGGTTTCTAGCTATCTTATGGCTCCTAAAGCCACTAATTCGCTCTTAATGCCGCCGCAGAAAGAGAGGGGATTTTTCTCCTTCCAAACCCATAGCGTGTGCATTTTAATCTGCGTTTCCCTCAATGTTCTGGGCTATGAATTACTGCAAATACACCCATCATTAGCTTGGGACCACTTCGAAATCACTTCCCTCTGATGCTGGCAAAAGGGAGAATCCCCGCCTCCATTTCTACCTCCTCTCCCCTCGCTCCCACTTTAACCTGGTTTGTTCAGTGGCGTAGCAGAGCTGCTCCATAGAAGCCTGTGAGCTGGGGCTGTAATTCAATGTGTTTTGAGCCATATATGACTTCACAGCCTCCCATGAGCCATCTTTGATTGAAAGTCCCATAGGAACCAAAGTGAAGAGCATTAGCACTGGTACATGGGGTGATGTGAACACCCAACACGGGCATTCCGAGCTGGAAATCCCATTTTGAAATGGCAGTGGTTAAACTCCTTGCATTTGCGTGGTGCACTGCAGAGCAAGGATTCGTTAAGGGTTTTGTGCTAACAAGGTTGGTTTCCCATTCACTGACACTGAACGAGGGGGGTTATTTTCTATACAACCCGCATCAACTCAACAGCTTGTTCATGTGGTTAAGTGTTGAGGAAAGGTGAAGTGTTTCTACACCCAGCAATTAACAAAAGGCCACCGAGACAAGAACATCTCCGAAGGTTTCATTCCCCAAAGGAGAAATAAACCCCCAACCAACACAAAACTGAAGCCCTGATGAAACATTTAAGATGAAAACCACAAAGGTTATTAAACACAGTGAGACACTTCCAGTGTCTGCAGGGATTCCTGCAGGAAATAAAGGGTCTTTTGGAGCATCTTCTACCACGTGAGGTGTTGCCTGAGCTGCCCCATCTTCCTTCTCCCCATTGCTGCACCCAATCACAAAGTCTCCAAACAACTTATCTTGGTGTCTCTGCTTCTACCAAAGAAATTTCACTATGAAAATAGCTAACAAAAGGAAAAAAGGCCAAGAAAAACAGGATCTTAAAGGCCATATTCAGTAATCCACAGCAACTTTGCCACTAGGGAAAGGGTTTCTTGTCACTCGGTCTGAGAAGCTGGGACAAAACTGAAACTACTTTTACAAAAGCCTATTAACAAGCGTGGTTTAGCACGGAAGAAGACAACCAGACAGCTGCAAACACACACGCACCAAGGGAAGGATTATGATCAGTCACAAGAGACCTGCTGCAGGAAGGACCCACACTGGAGCCTTTCACACCCAGGAGCAGAGGTGATCCACCAAGCTGAACATCCCAGCCAGCAGAACCCATCATCAACAGCACAACACATGAAATCAGATCCTTCGCCATTCCCTTCCAGTTTCCCAACCCAAGCACTGATCAGCCCAAGCACACGAGGCTCATTCCCCACTTCTCCATCCTTACAGGGCTCCAGCGTGTCTTGCCAACCACAGGGCTCTGCATCCCTCACAACCCCATTCTCCACAGGCATTGCAGTGCCAGATTCTTTCCAACCGATCTCTGGGTGCTAAATAAACCCCTGGTCTGGACGCAGTGGCTGCAGCAGTCCATAAACGGCTGCATTCGTGACTATTGTTAAACCCCGCTCCTGAACAAGCAAAATCCTTTGTAACAAAACAGAACTTGCACAAGACCAAGAATTACTCCAGGCCTGAAAAGCTGCCAACTTCAAACCCCCCTTTTCACTTGAAGTCGGCTCAGATGAGGAGAAGGAAGGATGAGGGGGGAAATAAACAAGCGTTTACCGCTTGTTTGAACACTCCCAGACATCAAATGCTGCTTGCTTGGCAAGTCCTGCTCAAGTGTTTGCAGCTCAGCTATTTTCAAAGCAGTTAAACCCAACACCAAACGCTTTTGGTGCCCTTGCTCCTTCTGTTTTCAGCATCCTACCAATGTATCTGACAATTGTTCAGCAACGGAGCCTTGCTCAAGCGCCGCTGAAGGCAGAGCCGCAGCAATTCAGCGCAAAGCCCAGCGATGCTGCACGTAAACAGGGCATAACTCCAGACACCTCACTCCTTTAATCCAAGGGCAAGTTTAATCCCCAGTTCACACCCACATGGAGTTTATAGGCACAACTGCACTGATTTACCCGCTCTCATCCTCCCGCTCCGCATCCTCTTGTCCTCCTCACGTCCCATCCATCCGTTTCTTTTGCTCCCATCTCCTCTCCCTGACACCCTGTTTTTGCTTCCTGTTCCACCCCCTGATCACCCGGGTTAATCCGGTCCCTACTTCTCTCCTTGCCTCCACCACGAGAGCCATTGCTACTGCATCAGGAGCTCCAACTTTGAGTTGTGCCTGGGCTGGGGAACCAGCAGCGCCGATCACATCCCGCTCCGCTCGCTCCTCAGGTTGCAGCAGCATCTCCTCTGAGGCAGTGGTACGGGAAAGGACCCAATTTGGGACCATTTCACATAAAAAGAGCTCAGTTACTCCCAGAGCTCGCAGCATCTTTCCCAAGTAAAGATGCTTCTCCCCCCCATATACTCCAAACCAGGCGGGTGCTGCAGACACCCATCAGTGCTCTCCGGACTGCACCTGGTGTTTAAAGCAGGGTTCGGAGCTCCGGACCCATCATGCCCCCCATCCCCGTCGTCACTCCCTGCGATGGGAGGAAGCGGGGACGGGAACACACAAACCCCCCCCATTATCATTATTTCGTTTGAAATAAACACGAACCAACACCCCATTCCCCATTCCCCATCCATAGGGAATGCATTATCCCTATTTTCGGGCCCTTCCCAAGCACACACAGCGCTTTACGGAGCGGTTTTTACTCACACCCCCCCCCGCCGCAGCGCCCGCCCGGAGCCGCGTGACGTGCCCGCGAGGGGCCAGCAGGCACGGCGCACCCCCCGGGGCCCCTCGCGGCCA